>JANHGB010051895.1:0-22581 GCA_026283785.1 Coracopsis vasa | reverse complement strand
CTTTACTGTGAGGGTGGTGAGGCACTGGAATGGGTTGCCCAGGGAAGCTGTGAATGCTCCATCCCTGGCAGTGTTCAGGGCCAGGTTGGACAGAGCCTTGGGTAACATGGTTTAGTGTGAGGTGTCCCTGCCCATGGCAAGGGGGTTGGAAACACATGATCTTAAGGTCCTTTCCAACCCTAACTATTCTGTGATTCTATGTGGGTACAAAGCCAATGACAGCCCCTGCCAAGCCTGCTGACGTGCAGATTCTAAAGGAAAGAGGGTTAAGGCAGTGTCATCCCTTGAGATAACCTCTGCGCTTCTCTCCCTGATGAGAGGTGGGATGTAACTGCTGCAGTCTATCCTTGCACTTGGCTGTAGCATTTATTGTGGGCCAAGGGCATTACCCTGTTGTAGAGGACTGTCCTCATGGTGAGCAGCATCTTGGCTCAGGGTGAGCAGCTTGCAGCAATGCCTCTCTTCCTTCCACACTGGAGCACAGCACATGCCTCTCCTGATAGGTCTTTCTTCTGGCACAGCTCTTCTCCTTTTACCTGCTTCTGGGGGTACTGGCAGCTTCAGTATTCCTTTAAGGCTGGAATCACTTTATCTGGCATAGGCAGGATGAAGGCTCCTCCCTGCTGCTGTACTGGGACTCTAGCAAGCAACTAGGTGTAGACATCCCTCTGCAGTGCCAGGCTCCCTGGGGATAGATGGACTGCTTTGAGCAAGTAAGTTTTAGTGTATTCACACGCATGAGGCATACGAATCCCTCCTAGCCCAGGACAGGCCTTACCAGCCGGAGCAGAAATACTGATACTGCCCTATCTGCTGCAGCAAACCTGGGGCTGCAAGCATCAGCTGTGTCCTGCCTGGAACCTTCCTGTGGTGGTTACCTGTAGCATTGTCCTTCAGCTTTCTCTCTAATACCCATCTGAAGTCCTAATTCTCTGGTTGATAAGAGCTACCCAAGAGGGACTGTGGGATAATCTGCATGGGAAAGTAGTCAACTCCTGAAGAATATCTGAGCAGCCAGCTATAGGCCATGAGTAAATATGAATTAAATATATAATGCAATTAATATCTTTGAAATCATTGTCAGGGGTAGGACTCCAAATAACCATCTGTAGAGTTTCTTCCCCTGTGCACCACTTCTGTCCTTCTGGGAAAATATGCTGGAGTTCTTCCCCAGGTGCCCTCTGTGTCTTTCAAGCAGAATAAAGCTGTACTTCTTCCTTCAACACTAGTTATTTGTGTGCTTGGTTCAGAGGAGGAGTCTTGCAAGGGAAGCTGCAGCTGCTTCTGCTCAGGAATAACATCTCTGAACTTGCTTCTTGCGCTGTGTAGATACCTCCCTATCAACCATCTGTGTGTGGTGTGGGTTGGTTTGCAGTTTTCCCAGGGAGCAGCTCAAGTGCAAAGTCTGGGGGAGTGCAGCTCAGTGGGTTGCAGCCAGCTGGCTTAAACCTGGAGCTGAGTTTCCCCTCAGTGCAGCGTGTGGAAAGTAATGAATGATGGCAGAGGGGCCAGGGCTGCCTGCCTGCATGCTTGGGAAGTCCTGCACTGGTTTTATGTGGCTAACATGGGGAAGGTCCACTTGGCAACCATGGACACTTTGGGGTTCTTGTGTTCTGTCTATATTTAGTTTTAAGCAAGCTCTGGAGGAGGGGAAGGCTTTTGCTTAAGAAAGCATCCTGTTGCTGGGAGTGCACTGCAGCTGAATCACCATTGGTATTCGCTTTGGGTCATGGTGAGGTGTGCACAGTGTAGATCTGGGGAAGGGGCTGAGCGAGGCTGGTTGCACCCTGGTACATCACTTCATAGTCATGTCTTGGGCATCGTAAGGCCTCCCCAGAGCATAACTGCTATCATTTCAAGTTATTAGTGGGTTTTTCACACTTCTGATTAACATCGATCACATGTATGTATGTGTTACTGGTTTGGGAGAAGGGGGTTTAAGGAGGGGACACGCATTATTCATTTAGAGGGACACTTCATAAGACCAGAAAGTTTTGTACCCACTGTGCAGGGGAATTTGTAACCTCTGTGGTTCTGGTTTTATTTCCTCCTTAACATAGGGTGTTTATCAACCAAGGGGGAAAAAAGCCTGTCCAGGTGTAGGAGGTATTCAGACTTGCATCAAGGAATGCCCCCCATGAGCCATTCTTGTTTCCATCACAAATGATTGTGAGGAAAGGAAAAAACACCTTCTTCATATAGATCTTGTTGAGGTTTGCTGCCCCACTAAGGCAAGCTGAACGCAGCCCTTGGGTTGGAGGAACATGCCATGTCCCCTGCTGTTCCTATGTCCTGCTGCACTTAGCGCCCTGACCCACACCTTCTGTGGGACCAGGGTGACATATGCTTCTTCCTAGAACCCAGAGGTGACATGCCTGCCTAGCTGGGCAACACAGTATGATGAACCTGAGCTCAGTCCTGAGAGCAGGATGTCCTTGTGTTCATCTTTCTCCACTGCTTCTGATAGGTCACCAAAGACCATCAGAGAAAAGAGAAGGGTTCATAGCATCTGCCTGAATGCTTTTGCAGGAGTCACTTGCCACCACAGAGCACTGAATGGTAAATGCAGCCAGGACATGCTCCAGTCCTTGTCCTGGGCCCCAGTGGGAGGATATACTCCTGTCTCCAGCAGCTGGGGGCTACTTTCTCCTTGGGTTTTTCTCACCACTAGGTGTGTTAAGTTGTGGAGTATGAAACAGGAGGGTGATTTTTCAGAGCTGATGAGGACTTTCCTCCTTCCCCTCCCTCGCCACCCCACTTTCCAAGATCAATAGACCAGAGATTAGTGTGCATAAGGCAGAAAAAAGACTGGCAGGAACTGTCTGATGCCCTCAGATGATTTTATTTTCCATCTTTATGCTGAAGTCCAAGGGGAGAGTGAGTGTGCAACCGGTGTATTGCTTTCATTGATCCAAAGTAAAGGGGCCTTGCTTCTTCTGGGCTGGGGAAGGTGATTTCTGCTACAGATACGTATGGAACCTGCTGATATGCAGGCTGGGGATCTGTCTGGGTGCTTGTGCTGGGAGGTGTTTTATTAGAATGGCTATGGGAAATTTGGTGTCAGTGGCTGTGGCCAAGGCTGAACCCTGCTGCAATGCATCTCTCTGCTGCACAGGCAGCATTCGAAGGCAGCAGTGCATGGAAGACAGAGCAGGGAGGAAAAGGGGAGGAGAAGCACTGTGCACTCCCTGTTCCCTGGTTTTGCAAAACCTATGGAATACAGCTGGATAAGCAATGGGGCTGATGCAGGCTGGAGAAGGATGTGGGGAGTGAGAAAACAGAGGAAATGGAGAATGGGCTCTGGGTTTGTGTCTGCGCATGCTGAAAGGCGAGTGACTGGCACTGACTTGCAGTGCTTTGTTCTGGGTGGTAGCAGCTTGCTGCAGGGCAGGGCTTCCTGATGTGGCTCAGGAAGCATAACTTGCCAGCCACGAGAGGCAGGAAAAGAAGGTGGGATGCTCAGGAGACCCTGTCCCTGACCTGAAACCCAAATTTGTGGCCAGCGTCATAAGGACTGCTGCTGGGCAGCCTGAGCCAGTTCACTCTGCAGCAGTGCTGTGTGTGGAGGCTCTCCAGCCAGGCTGGGGCTGACTCACAGCACAGTGGTCACAGCCAAGTCAGGTCAGCCTGGCCTGGAGGGGAAGAGACAGTCTCTAGGGACAGGAATGCCATCAAATCTTCCAGCTTCTCGTGCAAACAGTCTTGCCCTCTGCTTGCTGGGGTGACCTCCTCTGCCAGGCGCGCATTCTTCTGCCTGGTCCCTCTCACCACCGCTGTCTTCAGCTCTGCTGAAGGTTGTCAATCTGGAGGTTGTCAGCCAGGTACAAAGCAGCTGGTTAAGCCAGCAGGGAAGTGGGAGCACGGAAGGAGCCACTAGCAGGCTGGGGCAAGCAAACTTCTCTTTGCAAATCAGGGGGCTCACAGAGAGTACCTGTGGTGATCGAGACCAGGAGCTTCTCAATTGGGCATCCGCAGGAAGTAAAATTCCATGAGGTGAAGCAGCTCAGTTTGGCACCAGCAGCACCCTCTTCTCCCTGAACAGTGGATGCTGTGGGGCAGGAGTGAGGCTGACACATAGGGCTCACGCAGGCAAGTCTCGCTGGCCAGGGCAGGCGTGCTGGCTGCCAGTTAGTGATGCAGTCAACACCCCTGTGTTGCACAGTGGCCAAGGACTTGTATGACTAAGGAGAAGAGACTGAAGCAGGCTTTGGGATTTGTCCCACAAGCTCTGTTCTTATTCTTGTTGCGGTGGTGGGGTCCAGCATGACCTTCAGCTTGTGCCTGCTGCAAGTGCCAGCAGAGTGTTGATGCCAGCCCACCGGCACCCAGCCTGCTCCATGTGATATGAGAGTGCCAGTCCCTGTGCCAGCAGTGCTCCTGGGGATCTTGCACTGGCAGCCAGAGCCACGTGGCTCTGCAGTACCTTTAGTCTCGTTGTGCCAAGAGGCACCAGGATATGCTTGAGACTGCTCCTCCCAGCCCTGGCAGCTGTGGCAGAGATCCCTGATATAGTCCCATGGCTCTCTTTCTGGTGTCTTTTCACCCTGAGCTTTGTTTAGCATCTGAAAACAATCTGGCTTTCCCTCTCTGAAGACTCTTTCCCTCCCTGCCCATGCTGTGGTGGGGTTTCTGGCCTGTACCAGCGCTGGAGGAATCAAGACACTGAGGCTGCCTCCCAGGGAGGAGGCTCAGCCCTGGTACCACATGCAGCTCTGCTCCCTGGGGAGCTGCTGGCCAGGCTAAAGCTCGCCATGGGGTCCCTGGGGGTGTGGCAGAACCCAAGCAGTGGCTGACTGGTTTCCTTGCTGCCATTTGTGCCCAGATCTGTGGGCAGGCCATAGGGATGGAGGAGAGGGAGGCAGGGAGCAAACTTAGTGCTGCTTTGACACTGAAGGACCCCTCTGGAACACTTTCCCTCAGTGGCTTTGGGCTGTGCTTTTGAGGGGACCACAGACTCTCAGCTGGAGGTCCAGCAAGCAGTGTCTCATGCACCCAGAAATGGCTGTTACCTGGGGACATCCTCCCTGCACGGCTCGGACACCACTTGCCACTGACCTGCCTCCTTTGCTGTTCTTTTCCCAGTCCTCAGTATGCTCCAAGATTGTCCAGCTGCTGGGCCAGAACGAGGTGGACTACCGCCAGAAGCAAGTGGTGATCGTGAGCCAAGACAGCTTCTACCGGGTCCTCACCTCAGAGCAGAAATCCAAAGCACTCAAAGGCCAGTTCAATTTTGACCACCCAGGTGAATGAATGGAGAACAGCACTGTGGCTCTGATACGCAGTGGGGGGCGAGGGCTGGAGTGGGACCCCTTTCTTCACGAGCAGAGAGTCTTGCGTGAACACTGGGACCCTGTCTCCACGTGGGGCATGAGTAGGAGACTTAGTTGAGCTGTTGTGGACGGTTCACCCCTGGCAGGGTGGCTGGGGACCACCTGTGTTCCCTACAGTACGACCCCTGTCTCTCCTGGGAAGGAAACTGCCTGTGGGTGGAGGGTTTGGGATGAGAAAGGGCAGGTTGTGAACCCTCGAAACTCCTTGAGATGCTCCTTTTCTCCCTGCAAAACCATCCATCAGTTTGAAAACCTTTCTGGTGCAGCTGGGTTGGGACCAGGGAGATCGGGTCTGGCACAGCCCTCTGGAGCCAGCAGCTCTGTGCCCCTCCTTCAGGGAGGGAACAATCTTGTGCAGCTGCTCTGCAAACCCCTCCACTGAGGGGGCTGTGCCCTATTACTACAACAGAGTCTCTTTGAACCATCTCTGGGCTTGGTAGAGAAATTCCAGAGCTGCTGTCCCTGCATTGCCATAGGACAATGGTCAGAGACAGCAAGCACTGAGCAAACAGAGCTCTGTCTGTCCAGTGACACAAGGCTGAAACACTGCTCCAGTCTCTCTGAGGGCTGGAGCCCTGGAGGAGATGCCTTCCTGAGCCTGGGCAGCCACACCACCATACAAGGGTGGTATTGATCTCTGCAGGCCAGATCCCAGGCTAGTGCAAAGCAGTGACAGTGAATACCCAGGGGCTCTGGGAGACCTCGGCCTTGCTATGTCCATGTGGATGTGCAGGGCTTTTCTTCCTTGTCTGCGCATTTGTCTGTCCCCAGTGTGGAGTGCTGGTGGCTCTGGCTAGGCTAAGCTCAGTGTCTGGTGGGTGGGAGGGGTTGCAAAGCTGCCTCAGGTAACGTTTCCTCTCTCCTCAGATGCCTTTGACAACGAGCTGATCGTGAAAACGCTCAAAGAGATCACGGAAGGGAAGACGGTCCAGATTCCTGTCTATGACTTTGTCTCCCACTCCAGGTCCAACAGCTGCTCCTGCCTTGCTGTGCTGCTGCTAACACCCTGTGGCGCAGCACGCAGTCCTGCAAGCCCAACCCACCTGCCCCTCTGCTTGCGCTCACTGTTGGGCACCTAGTGTGCCAACTCAAAGTTTCAATCCTAACTTCCCTAGACCTCTTGGTTAGAGGATCCGGGGCAGATACAGGTGCAGTCTGAGGGTCTGGAAAGCTGTGCAGCCAAGCAGTGGCATCCAGCAACATATAGGTGTCAAGAGAGTTGGGGGGTATAGTCCCTCTTTTCTTCTTCACCAACAATTTCTCTCCCCACAAACTGTGTTTGCAGCTTTAACAATTATTCCAGGCTCAAACAGCCTGGCACTGCCAGGAAAGGAGGAGAGCAACAGTACTTGCTCCTGTAATTCTTTCCTTGCATTTGTTCAGCTTGTTTTTGCATGCCTGTATTGGTTGTGGACAGTGTGATTCTGCTCCATTTCACACAGAAGCGCTGTGGTGTCAGGGGAGTGCTGCCTGGCTGCCAGAGGAGCAGAGCTGGCTCTTGCAGGTTCCCATGGGTCAAGCCCCATGTGTAGGCTTTCTGGGCTTTATGGCTTGGCACATAGCGCTTGCAAGCAGCAGCTGGCCAAGGTAGGGGGAGAAGGGCTGGTCTGCTTCCTGCTCTGCTGTTTGTCCTTCTAGGAAGTGTACGTATGCCTTGGACTCCCTTCACTGTGGTGGGGTAGGTCTGCCCTCTCCTTGGTCACCCCCCTGGTGCAGCAGTGATGTTCCAGGGTTTGAGCAGTGCCTAGGAGTGCCGCTGTTTTCCCCCACCTCTCTTGGCTTGTTTCCCCCTACCAGCATATTTTGACTCTCTCTCCTCCTGTTAGGAAAGAGGAGACGGTGACTGTCTACCCTGCCGACGTGGTGCTCTTCGAAGGCATCCTCGCCTTCTACAGCCAGGAGGTGCGGGATCTGTTCCGCATGAAGCTTTTTGTGGACACGGATGCAGACACCCGGCTGTCCCGCAGAGGTGAGGCCCAAACATGCCTTGTGGGACAGAAGGGACAGAAATGTCACTTAATTGATCTGGGCAGCTGGTCGCAGAGGCAGGTTACAGTGACCAGAGCAGATCTGGAATTGGCACAAAGCTGTGCTGCTGCTAGCAAAGAGCCAGGGAGCTTTTCCTCCCCAATGCAGAATATCACATAGGGCAGCTTATGGCAGTGGAGAACACCTTGCTCCATGTCTCTTAGGATTCAGTGGGGTTTTTGCTGCCTTGCTTGGGATTCCTCCTTTGATGCGTGTAGCAGTGTGACTACTGAGCATGCTGTGTCCTTGTATGGCCCTGTGGCACCAGCTCTGTGTCATCGGCTGAACAGCAGCACGTACCAGCAGGGAGGAGTGCAATGGGCAAGGCAGAGCATCTCGGCAGTTCAGTCAGAAGGCAGTGCCTGATAGATCTGCTCAGGACCTGGAATATGGATGTGCTCCAAAGATGCATTTAGGTCTGAGGTTGTCTATTGTAGATGATGATGCAAATAGGGAGTCTGGTTAATTTTTTTTGTCTGTGCAAGCACAACCAGCGCAGCATGGAGCCTCTTTGTGGAAGGCACTGGGATGATGGCTTTGTGAGCGAAGAGCTCTAGAAACCAGAATATCCCTCTCTAGGACACTCCATGTCCAGCTTGGCTTGGCTATGGATTGCAGTTGACATAGGAGGGACTCCAGCTCTGCAGGATCTGTGTGTATTGAGATGCTGTTCATTTCAAAGCAGCCTTTATGAGTGGGCTCACTGATGTAGGCATCTGAGTCTTCCTAGATGACTAAGAAAGCATTTGGGGATTCTTGGGTCAGAATTTGGTTCTCTCTGAACTGTCCCTGCCCCTGCCTGGCTCCAACAGCCTCCATAGGGTGTCTGGGGATGCAGAAGATGACTTAGGAGAGGTCCGGTCCAGACCTCTATGCTGTGATGAGAGGAGCGTGTCTCAGTGTGTTAGCCTGGAACTGCTTGTGTGCTTGGGACTGTTCCACTCTGCTACAGAACTAGTCTTAGAATTACAGAATCAACTAGGTTGGAAAAGACTTTTAAGATCATAAAGTCCAATTGTTACCCCAGGACTGGCAAGACCACCACTAAACCATGTCACTAATGGCCTCATGTACACGTTTTGAACACTTCCAGGGATGGTGATCCCACCATTGCCCTGGGCAGCCTGTTCCAATGACTGACTACCCTTTCAGCGAAGAATTTTTTCCTAATATCCAGTCTAAACCTCCCTTGGCACAACTTGAGGCTGTTTCTTCTTGTCCTGTCACTTGCTACTTGAGAGAAGAGACCAGCCACATTCTTGCTCCCTCTGCCTCCTCCTGCCTGCCTTCCCTTGTCTGCTGCTGGATGCAGTCAGTGCTGATTAGAAGCTCCTTTTTACACATCCTTTTTGACCCTGCCCAGTGTTCTTGCATGACTCATCCAGGGGGGTGACAGCACAGTCATTGCAGGGAGATGTGTAAGGAGATAGACATTTGCAAGATCCTGCAGTGTGAGCCTTACCCCTTAAGCAGACTGTGCTGTAGAAGAACAAGAACTTGGGTTCACACACAGCCACAGGGTAGCACACTGCTCTGGTTTAACTCCAGCCAGCAACTAAGCATCATGCAGCCACTTGCTATCTCTGCCCTCCCAGCAGGATAGGGAAGAAAACTGGAAGAGTAACAGTGAGAAAACTCATGGGCTGAGATAACAACAATTTAAAAAGTAAAAAGCTGCGTGTGTGAGCAAAGCAAAGCAGGGAATTCACTCACTACTTCCCATTGGCAGGCAGGTGTTCAGCTGTCCTCAGGAAAGGAGTGCTCCTTCACACTTGGGTTACTTGGGGAGACAAATGCCATAATTCTGAATGCCATGTCCTGTCATGTGTCATCCTTTCCCCCCCTGCCCTCCTTGGCTTCCTCCTTTTTCCCTAGCTTTATATGCTGAGTGAACATGATGTCATATGGTATCCCTTGGGTCAGTTGGGATCAGATGTCTTGGCTGTGCCCCCTCCCAGCTTCTTGTGCACCCCCAGCCTACTCGCTGGTGGGGTGGTGTGAGAAGCAGAAAAGGCCTTGACGCTGTGTAAGCACTGCTCAGCAATGACAAAAATATCCCTGTGTTATCAACTCTGCTTTCAGCACAAATTCAAAACATAGCCTCATACTAGCTACTCTGAAGAAAATTAACTCTATCCCAGCCAAAGCCAGCGCATTCTCCACCCCTTATTTCATACCATTTATGTCATGCTCAGGTCCTACATTATCCAATGCATTCTGATTGCCCACCACACCTCTTCTCATCCTTTAATATAATGCACAGATATAATTCCCTTTGTTTATGGACTGCCCCTAAAAATAGCTGCAAATGTCCATTGAGTTCACTTAGTCCATGACTTTGGGCTCCATCTGTTACGGTGATCACTTGGGAGAAGAGAAGTGGTGTGTTGCATGGAGTTGCTGGGCACCAAAGCCAGCTCAGGTCATGTCACTGCTGCACTTGCACTGCTTCTTGTAAGGCTTGTCCTCCATTGGTTCAGGTGCCTCCTGCTATAGTAATTCCTATAACATGCAACTTAAATTATGTGTTACAATGATTTAAAGGTCTGTTCATTACAATCTTCACCCCTACTCCCTCTGGGCCAGGTTATAGGGTTTAATATTGCAATGAACTCTTTCCCTTGCTCCCAGCCCGGCTAGCAACGAGAGGGCCCTGCTATAGCAATTCCTGTAACATACAACTCAAATCTGAAGTTACAACAATTTTGGCAGTGCCCTGGATCAGCTGTCTGAAGGAAAGGTATTGCATGTGCATTTGCAGTGCAACATGACTATGTGTGCATCCCAGCTATACTCTGGAGTGCATGGTTCAGTCATTTTGGACTTGATACAGAAGCGTGAGCTCAGGGCATGAAAACTGGTTGAGATCCCATCCAAGATCTGAGAACTGAGACTATCCAGCTGTTGACCACAATACAGAGGTAAACCCAGTTGTGCTGCAGCTGTTGGAGAGGGTCTACCTGGGCCCAGGCCATTCTTAGGTGTTTCTGTCACCCACCATCAATTGCTAAAGCCTTGCAAAGGGACAGCTAGCCTGGTTGAGGTGCTGGTATCTCCCAGTTAGGGCAACTCATTGGCCTCCTGGTAGGGAATTGACCTGCCTTGCTGTTAGCAGCTGGTAGGACCATTGCAGCAGTAAATCTGTTTACTGTATCTCCCTAACATTTCAGAGAAAGGAGAACCTGCATGTGAGGTGCTGAAGCTATAATTGCATCCCGGAATGTGGCTGGAGGCAGTTTGTAGCAAAAGTCAGGATCTTGTGTTGTGACATGGCCCTGAGTCATCTTGGAAGTCCCGAAGAGTTGCAGCAATGGGCTTTTCAACTAGGCAGCAGCAGATGAGGTTCCTGCAAATGTAGCTGACAGCTTGGTTAATCAGCAGTGCTGTGGTTCTGTACATGTAACTTGCACTGTCCCCATCTCTGCACCTCTCCCAGGAAAAACACTGCTACCATAGGACAAGGGACTAGGTCTATTGGGTGCCTCAAACAGGCTGAGCCATGCAAAGCTGATTCTGGCTGAGGTCCCTTCACTGCTCTGTCCTCAACCAGCTTCTGTAAAACAAGGACAAGTCATTGTACATGTTTTGGACCCAATTTGAGAGATGTCTGCCTGCTGGTTCTACATGGTGCCACTCTGTACTTGGGACGTTTGCCTGCCCTGCAAGTAGAGGGTGATACTTCCAGATAGGGTGGGTGGTCTTAGCCTGGGTTGCTGGGACCTGCTGCTTTGGGTCAGGTACAAGACAATAGGTGCTTGACTTGTGCTTGTGTGTGAGGGTGATTTGCCCTGCTGTGGTCTGCCTGGGAGCAGGCAGGAGAGCTTTGCCTGTCAGGACCAGCCCCTGCAAGGTGGACACTCACCCTTATGCAGTTCACAGGCCTCTAGCATGCCATGCCAGGCTGGGTGTGCTGTAAATACGCCCTCGCTGTGCTCCTTCCCTGCCTCAGAGCAGCCAACAAACAGGGTGTGGGACCTGGGAAACAAAAGTCTTTCTGGTTTATTTGCTTTGCCTGTTTTTCTGTATTGTTTGAGCTGGGGCTTGTTCCCACTCTCTGGAGAAGGCAAGGAGCTGTCTAGAGCAGGCTGGACTGAGCTGAGCCATTCCTGGAGCTGGCGTACATCCTGCTGCCAGGCCTTTCTTTCCTCCGTCACCTCACCCGCTAGGGGCTGCAAAAGAGCACACTGCAAAGCTGCTGGCTGAGGACAAACAGACCCACAGGAATGGTGCCAGACCAGCACTGTCCTGGCCCTGCAAGCACATGGGCAATGGCTGCCGAGCAAGTCATACAGGCTAGTAGTGCTGTGGCTTGGCTCTGCCTTGGCATGTGGAAAAGGTTCACTTCAAACCCAGTGCCAGGCATGCTGGGGAGAAGCCAGCCCCCTGGGGAGAGCCAAGAGCCATCTGCTTTGCCACAGCACAGCAGTTTTGGCTCTTACCCATGGACTGAATTCCCACTGAACTGGGGTGCTTGTTCATGTTGAAGTGGCTTCAGACTGGGGATGGCAATGGCCCAAATACCTTGCGCAAGCAGGGTGTAAGGCCCCAATGGCAGAACAAGCTTACTCTCCTGGCTTCCTCCAAGCACCATCCCCAGCCTCTTGCTGTGGGAGCCTGCTTCACCTTCCCATCCTTCTCAGCTGGGAGCAGCACAAGGAGCCTGGCGGAGCTGGGGAGGTGGGTGAGTTTTACTCTGCACACCTGAATTAAACTGTGCCTTAATATGTGTATGGGTGAACTCCACTGCTTTTTTATTCTTTGGGCACCTCTGTACTGGATTGACTTGGGGAAATGGCCCGAAATGCCTTTTGGCCAAAGGAGTCAAAGGAGGATTGCAGGGACTGTGAAGCTGGGAATAGTCAAGACTGGAGTAGCACTGGTTACAGCTGAAATCTGCTTGCAGAGCTGAGAAGAGAAGGAGGACAAGAAAAGCCCTTAGGTCAGCCAGCTCTTAGCTCCCAGGAAAGCCTGGAAGCATATAGCAGGAGTGAGGTGTGCTTGAACATGTGGGCAGCAGCTTCCAGAAACAAAGACCTCTGGCAAAATACATGAGTGGCTGGCCAAAGGGAAGGGGGATGGAGTAATTAACATCTCAGCTCCTGACTATGCCTTACATCTTCCCTGCAGTGCTACGAGATATCAGTGAGCGAGGCAGGGACCTGGAGCAGATCTTATCTCAGTACATCACCTTCGTCAAGCCTGCGTTCGAAGAGTTCTGTTTGCCAGTAAGTAAGGGGAGTGACATCCACAGGAGTCTGCCAGAAATACCTTATACCGTGGCTAGCTCTTCAGACAGGAGCATTTTGTGTCCCAGAGCTCAGGTCAGCCTTCATCCCTCAGGTGAGAAGGTGAGATCACCTCCATCCCTCCCTGCAGGCAGTGGCAAAAGTAGGGGTGCTAGTCCTGTCTGAGACAAGGCGAGATGGGGACTATTTATACAGACACTGCCTTCCTGGTGAGCTCACTTTCCCCTATGGGGAAGGCTTGTATGGCAAAATAAACCCCTCCCTGCACAGGGTCCGATAAACCAACACCAGGCAGCCCAGCAGATGCCAGCCAGGAGGGAAGATCCTTGGCTGCGTTTAGCCAGGGGAGATCCCTGCCACAGGCAGTGTCTGCTATGTCTGCCTCCTGTTCTGGGCTGTCCTGCCTGCTCTTTTCACCCTGGAGTCTTTCTGGCTTCTTGCTGGCTGGATGCTTGGGAGAGCAAGGGAGCTTCTTCCTGTGCTCTGTGCTGCAGGATGTGGCCTTGCATATTGCATTTCCTGGCTTGTGAGAGGCCAAGGTATAGAACACACAGACCTTGCTCTGGGCTAGTGTTGCAAGGTCTGCCTGGAGAAAGGAAGCTACTTTGGGAACTGATAACTGAGGCAGGGCGCCCTAGCAGACAGGGACTTTGCATATGGGACACCACTGCAGTCCTGCAGAACTTGCAGGTGAAATAGCACGTTTGCAGGACTAGCCATTGCACACCTGTCTTGGCTCTTGCGCAGAGGAGCCTGTGCCTTGGTTCTCAAGGCTTTTCAAGCAGATGTGGTAGTTATATGAGGATTTTCTTCTTATTCTGGAGGCAGAATAAGAAGGAGTAGGGTTCTGCAGCCTGAGAACTGCTGGCCAGCACTACAGGCACTAATGGAACCTGGGCTGTCAGCCTCAGGAGCATCTCTGTGCCTGTCTAGATGGCCAGCTCTGCCCTTTCCTTTAAGAGGGGCTGATTTGCTCTGTGCTTGTTACAAGATCTTTTCCTGGCCCCTCAGAAGCACCCTTTTCTCTGTCTTCCTCGATTGTGGCTCTGGGGACCAGCATCCAAATCCTGGTAATCCCAGAAAAGCATTTCCTGAAAGGCAGGTCCAGTTAGGTGGCTCCCTTCCTTGCAAGTCCCCATCAAGGTAAATCTGCAGCTTTGCAAAGCAGCAGATACTGCATCAGTCTTTTCTGTTGAAGAGTCTGTAGGAGGATGAGATGTGAAACAAGCAGGGTAGGAAACAACTGCTTTGTCCCTACCCACCAGCTTTGTAGTGGCCTGTTCCTGCTTCTAACCTTGTCGTGCACTCAGCTGGAGATCAATTGCACGCGGATGTTGAGCAGGTTCATCCCCTACTGTTGCTCTGTTATGGCTCCTAACCTAGCCCTGGGCCAGGTGGTCCAGCACTGAAATGGTCCGGCATGTGCTCGTGATTTTTGATATGAAGGTGTCAGATGGAACCCTTCATCCATGTAGCTGGCTTCTTTACTGGTGGTAGAGCTTGGCTGTCAGGAACTGGTCAGCTGTAAAGGCTGACACAAATAGGGGAGGAAACTGAGACTGGCACCTACAGGTGAAGATAGGTCAGAACTGGTGTCCTGAATCAGACCTTTTTTGCAAGCGATGCTGGTAGAACATTCTTCCCACATCCCCAGCAGACCACATGGCTGTGCCCAGGCATGCCAAACTCTTGCACCAAGTCTGGCTGGATTCAGCAGACAAGTTGTTCCCAAAAGCATCAACTGCTGGAGTCTTGTGATCAGGAGGCTTTTTTATTTCAGGTTTGTTAGGGTGACTCTTGCTACCTCTTACTACAGTCTGTATGAGCTCATGAAAATGGAGTCAAGGCACAAAGCATGGCCCTCGAAACACAGAGCGGAAAACAAAACAAAACAAAAGCATCCAAAATGTGTTATAAGCAATGACATACCTCCCAGGGGGGCTGGGTTTGGCAAGGGGATGGGAAGGACCTGCCCCAGGAAGCAGGGACAGCCTCGTGGGTCTCCACTTTTGCCATAACACAGTGTTCCCTCTCCTCCCAGACCAAGAAGTATGCTGACGTGATCATTCCCAGAGGAGCAGATAACGAAGGTGAGTGGACCCAGAGCCAGCTGTTATGGCCTGTCTACCAGCTTTGGGCTGTGCTGTTGCAGTGGAGCCTGCCACAGGGGTGACTTAAGTTACTGTCGCCCAAGAAAGTGCTGTTACCACACTTGCACTCCCCGAGATGAGCCTCTCCCTTTGCCCCTTCCTGGCTGGAAGATTGTGCTCCCCTGATAAAGCATGAGTGCCCATCTACGTGCAGTGCGTCTAGGCAAACTCCTGGTTTATCCCACACAAAGGGAAATGAATGTGCTTCTCCCAAGGCAAGATGTACAACTGGGACAGCCAGTTGCTGGCTTGAGTGCTGGGCTTGGCTGGGGCAGAGTGATGAAGTCCCATCAGGCAGCTCCTCCTGGCAGGATTGCAGCTACTTACAATGGAATAGCAGGGGATGGGAGCAGGGGAGACATTAGGGTCATAATCTCTGTACTGGCTTTAGTTTATTTGCAGTGATCCTAATGCAATCTCTCCCTCTTGTCTTTCCCTCCTTTTTGCTCACAGTGGCCATAAACCTCATTGTGCAGCACATCCAGGACATTCTTAATGGAGGACTCAGCAAACGCCAGAGCAACGGCTACCTGAATGGCTACACTCCTCCCCGCCAGCGGCAGCCCTCAGAGTCCAGCAGCCGGCCTCACTGACCCCAGTGGCAGCGTGAGGCTGGGGCAGAGGGCACTTGGGCCCTGACACTGCCCCTCTGTACATACTGTTCATTCATTCCCCCCTTATCTATTTAAGAAACCAGATGGAGACGAATGCCTTTAATTTTTTATGTTTGAAATGCTGACTGAGAATCAGCCAGCTACTTGGGAGCCTGGACTGTCCACAGCTCCTGGCCTTGCTCAACAACTCCTCTAGCACGGAACCAGCTATAAGTATCTATAAATATAGAATTGCTCTATTTTTGTGTAAATGCAGAATAATGTAAAATTACTTGCCATAAGGTATTCGCCAGGCTGAGTGTTGCTGGGAGGGCACTGGGAAGAGGGTCATGGGAGATGCTGCTGTCAGGATCTTCATCTCAAAGGCATGAAGGAAGGAAGAGCAACAAGTGCTTTAGTATTGCAGTGGTCTCCATCCCAGGGAAGGAACAGACCTGTGGTGGCTTGAGCATGGCATGGATTTTGCAACTGGGCTGGCATTGCCTTCTCCTACCATTGCTGTTCAGGCCTGAGCAGCCTGGGTTTGGCTGGCAGGCACTGCACAATACCACTGGGAGAATGATGTGTAATACCTCCCCTGACTGTCTCTGCAGTACCGGGTATCAGTCTCTCAACAGCATTCCTTTCTGTGTCTGACACCCCTTCCCACCAGAGTGTGGGTCAGCTGTCACACTTTCAGCAAGGACCTGGTAGGGGATGCTGGGTATGTGATCATATGAACATGGCAGCTTTAGTAGTCTCGGTGCTTGGCTTGGGTGGGGACGACACCCTCTGATGCTCAGTGGCCAGGTGTGTGGTGGGACTCCTAGCAGAGCCTTAGGGTCAACCCTAAGCCTGGAGAATGGCTTGCCGAAGGTCAGAAGTGTGTCTGTCATTCCTGAGTGGGAACGGTTTTGCTCTAGATGGGGGATTTGGGGTCTGTAAGATATGGTTAAGGGAGAAGCAGCCTCTACTGAACGAAACGAGCAATAGATGATGAAAGGTGGCTGCTGAGCAGGCTCTCTCAGCAGGGGCAGCAGTGTGTCCCTGGGCTGCCCAGTATCCCCATATGGGACATCCCCAGGTCCCGGCTGGGTAGCATGAACCTGGATGCCCAGAAATTTTCTGTTCCCCTTTTTCAAAGCATGCTGTCACCTAGTCTGTGTCCCTTTCATTGCATCCTGGTGGAGGACAGTGTCCCTGCAGTCATCCCAGGGCTTGCCCAGGAAGTGCCCTCCCTTGCACAGAGTGAGAATGAGTCCCTCTTAACCTGGTAGTGCTGCAGCACCTGTGTCCCATCACAGGCTGGTGGGATTGGACTGCACGTCAGCAGATGCTTGGAGAGCAAGGGGCAGCAGGGCTGGGCCAGAGACTTGGTGACAGCCAGGGAAGGGGATGTAGGATGGCAGCCTTTGGCCCATGCTGCTGGGTCTGACTTGCCCCATTGAAAACAAAGTTTCATAGGCATCCCATGAAGCCTGGAGCAGGGGCCATTAGCCTTGCTCTCTCTGGTGATTTCCAGCTTTTCCAGAGCATTGTTTTTGTTATGCATGGTTAAAAGCTTAAGACCTTAGATGCTCAATGCTCCATTGCTCTCCAGCCCCATGTGAGCTGAGATAAGATTTGATTTTTAACAAGAGAACAAGAAAGGAAACACACACCCCACACACTCCCTGCCATGACCTCTGCTGGGACAACCTCATTCCCTCTTGATCTGTGATGTGGGCACGTGGCAGCCCTTTATCCCCTTTCCTGTCTTTATCCCCTGTATCACCTTATTCCAGACACTTCCAAAGGCATGCTAGCTTTGCCATAATCAGGGGCTGACACTGGGTAATTCTAGGTACAGCCATAATGTCACAGAACGGATAAATTGAAGCTGAACAAAATTTATTCAAACTCAATTAAAACTCCACCAACATGAACTAAAGATTTGGAATGTCATATGAATTCCTCATTACGCTGCTGAATCTTAAACTTCATGGCCAATGATCCATTTCACTCACATGAAATGGGAGGGCTCTCAACGTCCAGGAGTTCCCCTGGATGCTGTCCTGACCCAAGGGGAGAGTCTCTGACTGCAGACTTGCTGCTCTGAGGAGAACCAAAACCACATGCCTCTGGTGTGGCTCCTTTTATACCCTGGTTGAGTCTGAGCTGTGGTTAGACATGGTCATATAGGCCCCCATAGGCTCAGGACCCAACTTCCTCACCCTGCACCCATGGAGCACCACCATGTGGATGGGACAAAGAGCTGTGCATGCGGGAAGCTCTACCAGGCTCTTGTCTGTGGTGGGAAGCTTTCCTGGGCTTTTGTCAGTTCTTTGCCAGGGCTTTTGTCAGGGCAGATGTACCTGCTACATATAGGTAAGAGGGACCAAAGCCCTGCAGAACTGGTGAGGCATCCTGGGGCTTAAGCAGCCAAGACACAACTCAAGATAAAATGCTGGCCTCCTCTCCACTGTAAATAAAGACAGAACAAATGGTTGCTGGTGTTTCTTGTTTCCTGTTTGGTGCTGCGTGTTGCTGGCTGTGTTCCCAGTGTGGAAGCAGATTTGGACAATGTTGTGTCCCAGGCTGAATGCAGTTCCTTTCCTCAAAATCTGCATTTTCCTTCATGGCTACGGAAGAGAGTTGCCTCAGGCCTTGGTGGGTCCCTCTTCTCCTGGCTGTGCTGCAGTTCTGCTCTGGTGAAGAACTTGCCTGCGGCCTCTGTGAGCGCAGCTAGGACCAGCACCCCACTGCAACTGAGCCTACAGTCTTATTGCATCCTTGTGAGCTACTGCTGCCTCTCTTTAAGAAAAGAGATGGATGCTGTTATACCTGGGACGGGTATCACCTGTTGTTCATCTCTGGGGAGAAATAATGAAATGCTCCTCAGATCTGACCACTGCAGGGGATTAAAGCCCAGGCCAGCAGCCACAGGAGTCCTTAGTAGGCCGGCTTTCTCCCCTGGTTGCCATCCAGCTACTACATTAGAGATTCACGTACATCTGCAGCCACAGTCACTTCTGCTCAAGAGAAGGAACTGGATGTGCCAAAAGGCTTGCTTTGCAACAGGCATTTCACTACTCTTTCATGACTGACCCAACTTAAATTTCACTCTGTAAAGTCCTGCTGCTTTCTCCCTTGCATTACTGCTGGGTACCGAGACAGAAATGGTCATGTGCCCCAGCAGGCAGGAATCTTACAAGAAAACCCAGCACCTTCCTTCCCCAGAGATGGGCAATACCTGAGTCAAGAGGAAAATGTCTCACTTTTCATATGACGGATGCCTATACTTTGTTGATCTAGAGCGTGCTAGAAGATGAAGAGGGTAGTGTGCTCTTAGCAGGAGTTTTGCTGTGTTTCCCAGCCAGTACCACCAGAGTGCTCAGGTGTTCTGGGCCACTGAGAATGAGGGGTGCGATTAGTGCCATTATTCCCAGAGGGAAGTGACCCACAGCATCCTGGGCATGCAGCAGCCACTGCCACCTCCCTGGGACAAAGGCACTCACCGGGCATCTCACTGGGACATGGGCACCCCCTGGGAACCTCAGCAGGACACGGGCACCCTGCTGGATGCGGCGCTCTCCTCCTGGATTATGAGGGCCTTTGTGGCATCTCACAGCCACGGATGCCTGTTCTCTCCCACACCAGCTCTCCCACTAGCCCTGCAGCGCACGCTCTGCAAACTCACATGCAGCAGCGTGGCTCGCACCACCGCCTTTCAAGTTGCTACTTCCCTGGACCCCCTCGGTAGAGCAGTAACACCAGCTACAGGAACAATAAAATCTATTGATGTGAAAGTGCTAGAAGCCCGAGAAAGTAGGCTGCTCCTAGCAAGAGTTTTGCTGAGTTTCCCAGATGTCTCTGCTGCATGGGCATTGTCTGGCTGTCCCCTGTGGAGGGGTGGCTGGGGCCACCCTGCAGGAACGTGATCATTGGGGCGATAACGGCCTTCTGCCAGCAGAAGAGGTTGTAGTCAGCAGAAAAGCCATTCCCCCAGGAGCCTTGGGTGGACTGAAGGATGCCTTGGCATGCCGGCTGGCTACAACCCTGAAGTGAATTCACTGGTACCTGGATGAAAATAAAATCATAGCATCATGAAATCATAGAATGGTTTGGGTTGCAAGGGACCTTAAAGATCACCTAGGTGCAACACCCTTGTGCAGGCAGGGACACTTTCTTCTAGGGCAGGTTGCTCAAAGTCCCATCTAGCTTGGCCTTAAATGCTTCCAGGAATGGGGCACCCACAAATTTGCTGGCAACTGGATGCTCCGGCTGGCGTTGCCATCCACCCTCTTCCTAACACCTGCCCCTCTTCCTGCTGTGATGCCCTCACACCAGCCATGGAGGTCCTAAGACCCAAGGAACCGAATGGGTAATGGGCAGGCACTGGCTACTGCCACCTTATGGGACATGGGAAGGAAGCACCACACACCTCACAGGACATGGGCATGTACCAGGCACCTCAGTGGGACATGGGCACCAACCTGGAACGTCACGGGGACAAGGGTAAACTGCCAGGACATGGGCCCCTCTTCCTGGGACTTGATACCCATGGGGCACCTCAAAGCCACAGATCCTTGTTCTCCCTTGCCTCACGTCCCACCTCACATGGACAGCAGCACTCACAGCAATACCACTGCCTTGCATGTTGCCTGTCTGCCTGGGACACGTGCTGGCTGGAGCTGCATGGGGAGCTAGAGAAGGTGTTCCACTTCTTACCATTTCCTCATGCCTTCTCCTTCAAGCGGATGTACTTAACCACTTTCTGGTATTGGTGGGAGACATGCCGCAGGCACCTGAGCATCTCTCCATTGGCGGTCTTCAGCCGGCAGAGCAATCTGTAGTGTCTCAGGCTTCTCTTTTCCCAGCAGCCTGCCCCCATGGAAGATGAGACCATCTGTCTCCTTCCCTGGAAACAACAGAGCTAGGGCACAAATAAGCAGGTGAGGACTGGTGGAGCTAAAAAGTGCCCTGCTGGGCTTGGCTTCGTCTGGAAGAAGTCCAGGCTGTTGCGTTTTCTTGATGCCCACATCCTGTCCCCTTTGGTGTGACTGATTTTGACTGCTTACCTGTTCCTTGTGTCTCCTGACATTTCTCAAGAGGCCGAGTACAGTGCCAGCCGTGGAGAGCAGCCACACGCTTATCCAGGGGTGGGAAAGCAGCCAGGGCAGGTGAGGGGCCATGATATTCAGGCCCTCAGGAATGTCAGCCACCCTGAACCGGACCCTGCCGTGGGGGCTGCGCAGACCAATACTGCTGCTCCATTCAGCAGCCATGCTCTCTGCAACAATGGGTTGTTGCTGCTGGCTCTCAGGAATGACAGCCATTCTGAACCGGACCCTGTCGTGGGGGTTGCGAAGACCAATGCTGCTGCTCCATTCAGCAGCCATGCTCTCTGCAAGAACGGGTTGTTGCTGCTGGCTCTCAGGAATGACAGCCATCCTGAATCGGACCCTGCCGTGGAGGCTGCGAAGACCAATGCTGCTGCTCCATTCAGCAGCCATGGTCTCAGGGACAAGAGACAGCTGCTTCAGGTTCTCAGCAAAGTCTTCCCTCCCGACTATGATGCAGTTGTGATGGTTGAAAAGGCCAAGGCCACCAAGCAACAGAACCACCACGCAGAGTGCCATGGTCAGGGAGAGAACCATGTGGAGCCTCATCTTGGTTTCTCCCAAGGGAAAAAAGTCTCAGTGCGCGTGCTGGCTTCTGTCTACCAGGCAGTGACCAGCAAGCCTGAGTGGCCGCCTTGCGTGTTGGCACTTGTAAGGGCTTCTGATGTGACGAGGCTCCGTGATGTCACACAAGGCTTTGCGATGTCATAAAACCCTTTCCTGCGCACCCAGCAGGTGATGACGGCTGAGGCAGAGCTGGGGGGGACCCGTGTGGGTGGAATTTGAAGCCTGCTGCTCTCACTGCTGTGCCTGCCAGCAGACACTGAGCCCAGCAGTGGAGCAGGGCTCTGTCCCACGTGTCCCAGGGCTGTGCTTTCTACTTCTCTGTGAGAAGGAGCTGTGCTCACGCTCCATGCAGGCTGCATTCAGCAGCAGGGCAGTCATGGCACGGTTCAGTTCGAAATCCTCTTGGGGACCAAGCAGCAGCCCATGTTTAAGAGGAAAGCAAAAAATCCACACGCTTTGACCATAGCCTGAGCCTTGCCTGAACAGAGCATTAGAGAACCTGGCGTCCGCAGCGGCCTTCTAAGCTCAGCCACTCCGTGAATTTTAAAGTGGTTTCAGCATTACGAAGTGCAAAGGCTTTCCTGCTCTCGGCCTCCATAGTCACTAGCACGACCCTCCTGTGCCCACATGAGGCTCGTGGAAGATCCCAGCAAATGGCACTGGTGGGCTGCTGCGCTCCAGCTTCAGCCAGGAGATGAGTTGGTGCCAGTTTGCTTCCTTCTCGAGTGTCCTTGAGCTCGGCTGTGAGATGTGCCCTTGCCCCTCCTCACGGGGACTTCCGGCATAGCTGCCCGTGAAGTTTCACCTTAGGCGAGGCTTGAACTGTACAACATGGCGGGAACAGGGCAGCGAGTACGGGCTGGGGAGAGAGCGTGCAGCAGAGGGAGCGCCCAAACGGGCTGGAGCTGGCTTTAACGGCCGCTGCCACCGGCAGGCGCATGAGGGAACCGTGCCTCCCCAGCAGGGCAGCCGGTGATGGCGCGCTGGCTGAACGTGGGGGGGCTGTGGCGGCTGAGGGAGCAGCGAAGTGGTGAGACAGGGGTGCGTGGCTGTCTTCAGGCATACTGTAGGCTCAGATCTCCACAGCCACTGGTCTGTGAACAGACAGGGGTTTGTCTGACGGAGCTGCTGCTCCTCCACAGAGGTGGTGAACTGCTGCAGCATGCCTTGAGGGTGGACTCTGAGATGAGAGGTGAGGGCCAAGTTTGGGTGTGTACAGGAGGTCTGTGGGAGCCGGATCTGATGCTGATGCGCTCTGCCCAGTGCTGTGGGGATCTTGCGGTTCCCCTCAGCAGTTCTCACTACCACATGTGAGCATACGGGTCTCTTGTGCCAAGCAGAGGAATGTGTGCAAGAGATGATGGTGATGAATGGACGCATTACAGGTCCTGCGTCTGGGTATCTGCTACACCATTATAGACCGCAGCAGTCAGGCATGCTTTCAGGAGAGACTGCTGTGGCCTTCCCTCAAGCGAACAGGAGCAATGGGTGTCCCAGGCTGAATGCAGTTCCTTTCCTCAAAATCTGCATTTTCCTTCATGGCTACGGAAGAGAGTTGCCTCAGG
>JANHGB010051890.1:0-38540 GCA_026283785.1 Coracopsis vasa | reverse complement strand
GTGTGCAAGTTAGGAGGAATGATCCCCCTTGCACCCGGCGCTGTAATAAAACATACCTGCTTTATAACTCTCTCTGAGTTGTAGAGTCTGATTCCGTGCATCATAGGAGTTAGTTTGTTAGTATCACATGGGGTCAGGTTCTGGCTTTACCTGTTGTTCCTTCTGTTAAAGGTGTCTTGTCATTCCCAGCTATAGAACTGTGTATCTCCTTGGTGCCAGAGAGTCAGTTGTAAAAGCTGTCATATTGAAAGATACGATTTGTTATTTGAATTTATTGCTAGAATATCTGCCTCTTGAGTTAGCAAAGAAACTAGCATTCA
Source organism: Coracopsis vasa (assembly GCA_026283785.1). Taxonomy (NCBI): domain Eukaryota; kingdom Metazoa; phylum Chordata; class Aves; order Psittaciformes; family Psittacidae; genus Coracopsis; species Coracopsis vasa. The sequence continues at coordinate 38,220 of JANHGB010051890.1, read as the reverse complement.
GGAGCCCTTGGTATTTTTTTTTTTTTAGAGGATAACTTTGGTTCGAATTGGATTGGAAGTAGCCGGCACAAATAGCTCTTGGATTTAGGAATTTTAGAATATTTGGCCTGTGGGATGGGGAAATAGTACTTGCTTTTTGAGTTTCCTTAAGTATCTGCCACAATATAGTTACTGGTCTTACTCTTGATGCTTGAAGATAATATACAAAGCTCAGAAAACACGTGTGAAAAGAAGGCAGTAGATTTCATGTGAAGTGCCCTTCAAAGTCTGAAGGGAAAGGAATAAGTGATGTTTTGGCCAAAAGTAAATTCCTGAGGCAAATAAATGTAAATATTTCAGTGTTAGAGATTCAGAGAACACTGAGTTCTCATAAGGTAATCTCTATTCCAGTTCCATCTGTAATTAAATGAGAGTATGAGGTCTCTGCCACTGCACATTTCTGTAGAAGAAAAGCAAAGGTTAGCAGAACCTAGGGAAAAAACATAATACACATTGGGATTCAGCTTCAGAGCAGCAGCATGATCTGAATGAAGGTCTGCTCTTTGCACAAACTCAGGTTTTCTGTTTGACTACAGTATTAATTGTACAGAGCACAATTCTCACTGCATGTTCGAATTGAAAGAAAACCAACACAAATAAGTAGGGAGTTGTGCTTTAAGAATTCAATATGTTCTATGTATTTTGATTTAAATTATGTAAACTGATGTTGTATAGCTCTTTCAAGTTATACATAGAAAGTCTGAAAGAATAGTCCTGTTAGTGTGAATTGTTTCCTCTGTTTGATATTAACTTCAGGTAGCTAATACATAAAATGTAATGTTCCAAATTAATTCAGTGAAGAAATGCCTAAATGTCATGGTATGGTATTCCTGCTGGATACAGTAGAAGGTGGAGGTGAAATAGTGGGTTGCTATTTAAGTCTTGCTATAACAAAGCATTAATAAAATGTTTCAATCCAAACTTGAAAATGACTGTTTGAAATCAGTGGTTTGTGGTAAAAACCAACTGGTCTATTAACATATAAATGTAATTATACATGTACATATGTATGCATAAAAAAAAAAAGTTGGGATATTCAGAAAGTTTTGCATTCATTCATCATACTAAATTCCTTTTCTGTGTCATAAGTTTGTACTGTTCTGAGTGATAGAAGCAAGCTGTATCTCTTTGGTTTATGAGGGAAACCAAAATTCTTAATTGACCTTTATTCTGCAGCCCAAGTTGTATTTGTTTCCATGGCATTCTGAAAATGCACGTGCTTGTCAGCACAGCTTTCTGAAGTATGGAGTAGTTTTTACATAGGTGAAATATATTTTAAGTAAAGGTTTGTACTGAGTTTGCTGGCATAAATGCATCTAGGTACACATTATGTTGTCTTGTTTGATGTATATTGTAAAAAACCAAAATGAACCCACAGCCCTTTTATATTTCTGGAAATAGTTAATATTGCCATGAATATTACAATATACCACTGGACCAGTATTACAATATTCTGGAAATCTGAACTTTTTCTTAATGAATTTGTGTTCAAAAAGACATTGTGTTGTATGCAAGTATAAGTTTTACTAGAATGTTTCTGATACTTAAGAGATATGGCATTATTTTTAATCATTGGTAAACAGCAACTGCTTAGAAGGCAGTCAGCCTCTTGTGGATGATGTGGGTATGGTGTGGTTTTTTTCCAATTTTAGATTATTATTTTAGTATGTTTATTGTTCTGTTTGTAACATATAACTCATATGTTCTTAGTTTGGCTGAAATACGGAAATGAATAGGCTGCATAATTGCATAACTGTGTATGAATAATCTAGTACTTTCCTTACACTACAGAGACTTTTGTCTTCAGATTCCCTAGTGGAGTTAAAGAAGGGAGCAGGGAACTAGAGTGGAAAGCACAAAAGTTGCTTAAGAAAGCAAAACCAGGCATTCTTCATCCTGTTCAGGCAGTTCATCCCTTGAACAGGGAAAGCTGTCAGAATGAGAATTTGAGCAATTAGACAAGAATAATCAGGATAGGCTTTTCCACCTGAATGCATGGCATCATCCTGACTTCAGGACTCCAAAATGAACAAGCAGTGCTAGTCTGGCAAAATCCAAGAAAAATTATTTCTAAATAATATTTTAGAAAAACATTTGTTTTCTTAAATAGATAGAAGCATAAAACATGAATTGAAGCCATCAGTGATAAAGATTCTGTGTTAAATAGGTAGGGCATCGTTCTTTTTGGAACTCTGATCTTATAGAAAGCAGTGCTTCGCTGTGTGAGGTGGTGCCATCTATAGCGAAGTACAGAATGGAAAGTCAGAAGATTTTGTAAATTTACAAGAAAACAATTAGCTTTTTTTGTTTGTTTGTTTGTTTTTTTATATATATATATTTTCCTTCATGTCACAGTGGTCTCAGAAGAAAATTGATGCAGTTGCAAACTCTGTGTGAAAACTGATGGTTCCAAAACCTTTCTAGGTCTTTGTTTCTCAGATGTGTTCAGCTGAGTCATTTTGTTTCCAAAAATATGAGGTAGAATCTACTCTTTATTTGATATATATATATATATATATAAAAATACTTGGTCCCATATCTGTGAAGTTTTTCATGGCAAGTTGTGTTACACAGTGCTGTGTTACTAGTATTACAGATATTTTTAGCACATCTCAAAACAAAAAGCAAACCCAAGAAACAAACATAAAAAACCAAAACAAAGCATTTAAGAGAAGTAGTTTAGAAATAAGAACGCATCTTTGCCTTACATCAAATTGGTCCCAACTTCTGTTAGCATTCTGTGTGGTTATGTTTGTCCTTCTGCCCTCTCTGCAACTGTCTTTGTCTGCGTTTGCTGCATATATCTGCTAGTTTTGGAGAATGGTGTTCTTGTCTAGCTGGCATTGTTTATTTCAGGGTTAATTTTTCAGCCTTCCTGTGGGTGCTAGGTTATTGAAGATTTGTGAAACTCGGCATTGTAATTGTGCCTTTTTGAAAGAATATTCCATTGTGTGTGGAGTTTTCATCTTTATGTTCTGATGAAGGTTTACTCAATACGTGTCATGGCATTGTTTTACCTTTTGAACATCCATTAGGAATGGGTGATTCAGCTCGTAGAGTTTTGTTTAGAGACTGCTTCACTGAAGTTTCATTTATTTCAAATTTTAGTCTTTGTCTCTTGTGACTGTATTTCCCCACTGTTTTAATACCCAAACCTGAAAGTTTATCTGCTTTGACAAATGTGTGTGGCTTAATGTCTTTTGACCTTTGCCATCTCATCCTTCTGCAGGACTTTGGATCTTAGTGGGAGGGGTCACAGAGCACTTGCAAAGTCACTTTGATGCTTGAGCTAACCAGCAATCTCACACATTCTTCTGCTGCCTTTCCTAGTTGTTGTCATTAGAAGTTGTGTGTCAGCATAATGTGCTACATCAGGGACAAAATACTTGAATTTTTTTCCCCTGGACTAATTTTCTGCTCTCATCTAGCCATGTGATGGTGTAAAGGAGGCAGAGGTTTGAGTGGCCAAGAGCAGGAGATGCAGGTAGGATCTCAAATTCTGGCAGCAGCTCAGATTCTGCAGATTCTGCTGCAGCTCAGATCTCTACTACTGAGGCTTGACTGCCTCTGGCACTTAAGAAATTTCATGAAAGAATGCTTGAGAATCTGGATTACACTGCAGTCTTTGTGTTAGATAGACCTCAGCGGGTACGGAGAATAATATTTAGATTACTTTAGGTATTCTGTACTTGCATACTCACATCGTGAGAAAACGGTGAGTAGTGATACTCTTGTGACCGCAGTGTACATCACAATTTGCTATTGAGTTACATTCTTTTTGGCAAGTCAGTAGAGCATTTTAGGTCTGAATGTCGTCTTTGGTGTTTGGTCAGAAAATTTTCTTTTCACATGTCCATAATTTTTTTTTTTAATTCTATCTTGATATAATCTGAAGGGTTGGATTTTTTTCGGTGGCTCGATTAAGATTAGTCTTTCCCTGCTACTGTGGGAATATTTGAGTGGTGGCTTCTTTTTCCTTTTTTTTTTTTTTTTTCCCTGGCTTAATAGTGTCTACAGCAAAATTAATTCTTTCATCTTTGACGGCTTATTTTCCTCATGTTTTTTCTAGAAAAAAACAGTCCTCTGTTTTTGATAATTATCTTAACAGATGAGGTATTGTAAAATGTGCAGAAAGTTTTTAATGCGAAAAATCGAGTAAATATCTTTTATGAAGTATGCATCCTTTTCCTCTCATTTTATTGTTTAATTCTTTTTTACCAGATGGTAGAAAATTCTGGAAAATACGTGACAGGGTTTGCTGTTGTTCTTGTTTTTAATTCAGCTCCAAAAGGCTACTGGGAGGATTATGTGCAATCAAAGAATGAGTCAATTTGTATAAACTCCTTATTTATACCATTTACACATTGAGTATTACACTGCCCTTTTCTGTTATTCTGTTCAGCTGTGACTTTGCATTTTCTTTGACTTCTAAATTTAAGGTCTGCAGTTTTTTGAGCTAGTAATTCAGCGCTCTCAAGTGTGGCTATACACCTACTTTTCCCGAATTGACAAGCTCAAGCATTTAAATACCAAAAAAATAACTGTTTCCTCTTCACTGATGCTTTGAAGAGTGTGGTCATTAAAAGCTATCTTAACTTTTGTTTCACTGTGCAGGAGAAAAACTGTAACCAGGAATAAGTCACATCTGAGAGGATAAAAAGCTTAGGTGTGAGGAGCCATGAAAAAAGGCGAGATTTCCAGTTCCCCAGGCATTTGTCTTTCCTTTTCCCATATGCCTGGAGTCCATGAGTAGGTACATGTAGTGGAGTGCTGTGCTGATGGATCAGTTTAACTGAAACAAGCAGTTATTTTGTACATGGTTGTGGACATAATAGAGGACTTTGTAAATATTTCTAAGCCGTTATAATGAGCATAAAAATTGGTAAACTATTCAAATTTGAAAGTGGTATTCTTTGTGTTATTTCAAGGTGGTGTTTAATCAAAACAGGCTTATGTTGCCCCCTTTACAATTCAGGAAAGAGGAACATCCCTTTCCCAATAATCTGGAGCAAGACAGATTGAATTTACCTCCTCTAATAAAAGAATATGAGCAAATAGATGATATCTCCTCAAGATGTTAACTTGCTACTTATAGTACGAATTTTCAGATATACACAGATTATTTAAATACTGAAATCAAGATTCACTTTTCTGGCAGGAAAGACTTAAAATCTGAAGATTATAAACTATAGGTGGGGGAAAGAAGATTTTGATGCAAATTCTGGAAAAGCCGAAACAAGATTAAGAGCCAATTGAAAAGTGAACACACACCAACAGTCCAAAAGACAATAACTGATATGTAAAATAACCTTGGCTGGAGATGTTCCTTTCTTTGTTTTGAATACTAAGAAGTGTAATTGTTTAAGGTTCTAAACAGTTCGCAGCAGACAGACATTTCTGTTCTAAAATTATTCTGAAATGATGGAACTTTAGGCTATAGATGTGAAGCAAGAAAACCCAAACAAAATCAGTAAAGAAATATTTTCCTTTTGAGATGAAGAAGTGGTTTTGTCTTTGCATGTGTATCTTGCATTTCTTACAGTTTTATAGCAGAATAGGGAAGGTGGATATTGTTGTGTCATCTGCATAGGCAAGCAATGAACTTCAGATCAATGCATTTGCAATAGATATTTGTTAGATAACTAAAAGCAGTGCAGACCATAGCATTAAAGAGAACTTCAGGATGGTTAACCATGCTGTTTTAATAAACCACTTGCTTTTTTTTTCTTTTCCTGTTAAATGTTAGCTCTAAGTTGATTGATTTGACTCTGTAGGTGAAACACTGGGTAAATTACAACTTCAAGTTGTCTCAGAAGAAAGAGGATATCCTGTGATACCAAATTTGGATGAAGCTTTACTTCAAATAAGTTATTAATTTCTTTTAGATTTCAAGAAATTATACTGAAAAAAATCAGTTATGCTTCCATGAACTCATGTAAAACAGATAAAAAAACCCAAACAGGTGGTAATTCAGGAGAACCCAGCAGTGGCTTTGGCAGATCATACAGTAATGCTCAACGGTTCTATTATCACTTATAATAGTGTGCAAAATTAGGTAACTGCACACTTCTGTAGTTCACAACCCCATTTACTAAATTGCCAGATAAGAATCTTAAAGAAAATAGAGCAGTTTGTGGTAAATGCTATAAAGAACAAGTATATACCTGCACATTTGCAGTAGTTTGTATTTTAAATTTCTGCCTATGTACAACTACATTGTTGAACTTTGCATTTCAAATTGATAATTATTGTATAGGAAGCAATTCTTCTGATATGCCTACATGTTATTGAGATGAAGTAGGGTTTTTTTTTCTTTTAATATCTTCCCATATTCTGCCATTTTTCTTGTGGTTTCTTTTGCTTCAGCAGTCTACTCTTCAAAGTGAATAGTATCCAAACAATGAGTTAAGTGATTCTTAATACTGTCTTAAAGGTTTCTGTAGTGCTATTCTATTTTAGTTTACGTTTTCCTTTAGGCTGGGCAAAACCGGAATTATTTCAGGTTTTGATTCAGTTAGATTTGATTTAGTTTAGCAAACTAAAAGACCATAGTAATGTATTGAAAGTGCAGTGTTCTACTTCTTTGTACATTAATCTTTAAAATAGTTTAGCTGTGCTGGACTGAGTGTTTAAGAAACAAACATTTGAGATATCTATATTTCTGAGAATTGTGGGGGCTTAATTCTAAAAACAAAAATACCTGTACAGCAGCTAAAGAAGTTCATGCTCTGTTGTGTATGGGCAGCTGGAAATACTGAATAAAAATGCACTCTTTTGTTTTTTTTCTTACCCTGTTGGATCAGAAACCCTGTTGTCAAAGGTTTCATAGCTTCCAAGCATATAAACTGCATTCCTACATTGGTTTTGAAAATGGATCTCTGCCATCAGATCAAGTAATTTGCCTTCATCAATCACAGAAAAGTATTTTATACTTCAGTGACTGAGGCTTTGATTTTTCTAGTGTGAAATATCCCGTCAACTTTACATCAGCTCAGACTGAGTCCCACTATTTTTAGTTGCATGGATTCTTGCTGTGCTGTAAGGGATTTCATGATTAAATATCAGCAAAACTGAACCCGAATCTGACCTTTAAGACAACTCTAAATTTTACTGAATAAATATTCCCATTAATCTTTCACTAATATTATTTTGTATTTAAAAGTTCAAAATTTAACTCTTTTTCATCATTGATTACCAGAAGATAAACCAGGAGGTTTTATATCAGTAGAGTGCAAGAACAGTGATTGTGTCTAAAGGAATGCTTTTCTTGGTGGATCCGATTACTTATTGTTAATATCCATTGTTTTCAGTTGTAGCTGGTGATCAGGAGTCGTCCTGTAGAGTAATTCTGTGCCTTTAGAGTGAAACTGAAAACATGCACTTTCAGTCCCCTTTGTGTACTGTCAGTTCTAGTTCATGTCGCTGCACTTGGTACTGAACCTCTTCATGGTGAGCCTGTTTTGTAAGCTGAAACATGAATATGTTAATAAAGTATGAGTAACATTCTTATTTGCAATGAAATGGTCCAAAATAATAAGATAGGTCTTGTGATGCTTCTCAGAATATCATAGAAGTATGGAAGCAATCTTCAGATGTCTGTTCACTGAAATCTGGTTTTACTTTGACTTTTTTGACTTTCAGCTATAATTAATGCTCTTTGCTTCCATTAGATGGTTGGCAGCCGTTGGCAATTCCAGGATTCTTTGTGAGACTAAAAATACCTTGTCACACAAAAGTAGATTGAAGACTGGCTCCTGCTTCCTTTATTGGGCAAACTAAGCTATGTTGGTGGTTTGGATATTTGTTTGGTTCACCTCCCCTCCCCAGTCTTGTGTAACATACCTGTTTTTATTCTCTAAACTGTTATGAGATGGAACATCTTGTTTTGTTGAAACTCTAAACATTTTCTAATTTTGTGTAAGAATATTAAATAGTGATTTGTGATTGGGTGGCTGCTGTATAAAACAGCTGCAGAAAGTATAGATGGGAGTCAAATTTTTGTTTTTTTTTTAATAAAAGGATTGTAAAGGATCATACAAAAGAATTCTCAATTTTAAAATTTGAGTGTTTTTTTCTGAGAAAACTCTGAATTAATGAACTAAAGCAAAATCTATAGGCTTAAATCTTGCAGCACTTGAGTATTTTCTGATTATTAATTTAACAGAGAAAACAGAAAAGGATTTAAAACTATTCCTTTGCTAGTACAGCTTTCTACCTGTGCATATAGGTACAGTTTTATATACAGTAAGAATAAACTAACATAGCAAATGTAAAACAATGTGAATTAAAGAAGTTGGCTATGTTTATATGTAGTACATTTATCAATAGCATAACTGCAGAAAGTAAGACTGTTCCCGAAATGTTTTTTATTAAAACAAATAAAAACCCCAACCAACCACCCAAAACCAAGCCAAGCACAAACGAAAAAAAATCCCACAATAAACCCGCCAAAAACTTGTGGGAAGAGTAAATTTTATTCCTTGGTGTTTCTTGGCCTACCTCATGACAGAGACTGAAGGAGTAAAATCATAGAATCATATTTAAACAAGCCATATTTCTTAAAAAATAATCTACTGTTAGTGTTTTGTCAGTGGAGAAATGGGATCATAAGGCATTAGAAAGAAAGGAAAATGTAGCTGCCATACAGAAGTGCCCAGAACTACTTTTTTCTCAGGATTTGGTACAAACTCAGAGGTTTTCTGTAGCTCTTTATTGTTTTCTTGTGTCATAGGTATAGCCAGTTTCTTAATTGTATTATCACATTTTGTTAAGTCTGTCTTTTGGTGAATCAATTAAGTAGTCAGGTTCCTGAAGAAATTAACTCAAATTGCTAACATGATGTTCTTAATGACATTTTAAGGTTGTGGATTAGGTGGGAAGCACTGTAGTTAGTTAGATAAAATGCTGGTTACAAGTACATGTAGCACCTACCTTTGACTCAGTTCTAATGCAGGAAAAGCTGGTGAGGGCACATACTGGTGAAAAGAAACTTGATCCTAAGTGCCTAGTTTGTACTTCCAGAGATGCCAAGAAAGCATAGGTGTCTTGATTAATGCCAGCCTCAGGTGTATTGGAGACACAAGCAAACTCCAAGCTCCGTTGAGGGTAATATTAATTAGCACTGGCACACCTACTGTTCTGTCTTGAGTACCTAATTGCTCTAGCCTGGATGAGAAGAGTGATTCATAAACCAGAATTTAATGACTGTATTAGAAAAATGGTTATGAATATTAAAATTAATTAATCTCTAGAGTAATTTACTCTATACCACAAAATAGGGAATGTTTCTGCAAATTTAGCTTTATATCTCATATACTAATTTAACCATTTTTAGAAATTGCAGTTTGATTTGCTTTTTAAAAATACATAACTGACTTTTTCCAACATATTAATGTTAGAATGTTCGTTTGGATGTTTCATTAGGTGAAGAAAGAGGTGTGTATTTGATGGGTTAAATCCCATGGTCCCAACTAGTTTCTATTGGGTGAGGTCATGTCTACCACCAAGAAATTTTATCACCCAAACTTTTGTCACCTTTCAGCTGCCAACTTTGCTATGCTGCCGAAGCACGTGCTTGACTGCTTTCGCTGGTGTCTCTCCTCACTGAGAGACGTTGCATTGGCAAAGGCACTGAGTGATGGTAGGAGCCCAGAGCTTACAGCTGGTGACATTGCTGGATTACTGGAGTGCCTCCAGACTGGCATTTTGCCAGCAGCTGAATGTCAGCTGAGGGTTTGTGTCATTTGTGAAGGTGGTTTCCGCGAAAGGGCTGGTTTTTGCCTGCCTCTTTTTGAGATACTATGGAGGTGTGGCAAAAAGGAGGTGGTATCTTACCACAGAAATTGGCAGTATATGATCCATCTACAATCCCAAAATAAGTGATCATCTTGAACAGTTACATTACTTAAAAAATGTTCATAACATGATTACAGAAGCATTTATTTTGAAAAACTAATTAAGCAATGAAATTGTGTCATTAGGAATACTGTGCTATATTGTAGATGCACGGCTAGAACTGAATTTACTACGTCCTGATACTATTTATATCATTCTTACTGTTTGCTAAAGTTGGTGACAGAAATGCATATATGGTCTAGGAACAGGATGTCTGTCATTACAATGGATGTATGTTTAGAGATGAAGCTTAAAAATATTAATGAAATTATAAATATGTTCTAGTAAAAATGAGAGTTGAAAAACTGTAAATGTGGGGTTGTGTGTTTTTTTTTTTTTTTCCTGTAATTTCTAAAACTTTTATAACTGCTGCCTGTACCTTTGTAAAGAAAAAAACCCAAATCTAATAGCAGATAGTAGGGTAACATTTGGAATGTGAGCATAGTCCTGCTTTCTTACCGTATTCAGTATGAAGGCCCTGGATTTTCATTCCTTGAACTTGAGTTCTTGCTTCTCCTACAATGCAATGTATTTTGATGTATCTTTTCTTGAGATAGAGAACAATATTCATTTTAAAATTAGTTTGTGCAAACTTAAACGTAATGCTTTGAAGCGAGATTGTGGAAAATGCCTAGGGAAACTGAGAGCAGATTTCACTAACTTTAGCTATTGAATCTGTGCTGTGTCTTGCAAATCCTATCCTAAAGTAAAATACAAGTTTTGAAGTGATTCAATACACAGTCTATAGCACTTTTCAGTCCTGAAAATGTAGCAGTGTAGTAACCAGGAGAAAGAAAGTTGCTTATTGATTGCATGGTATATGGTAGTAGTGCTTTGTTCTCTTGCTGTTAAAATAATACTGAGAAAGTATGACTCAACTTTCCTTTTTTAATCAATAAAGATTAAAAATGTCTGGAAAATTATCTGTACCCAAATATTTATTGGAGTCTTTGTTTATATATCTCTTTAAAAGCTTTTCTACTGATATCCTTTCTAGTGGTACTCTGAATTATCCTATAGAAACAATTTTATAGGACGTTGTATTTTCTGTTTAAAGATATAAAACATGTACTCTGTTTCTTTATATAAAGGACTTTCCATAAAGCAAAGAAGCATATTGATATTTTTATGGTTTAGTATACGGTAAACTGCGTTAATATCTCAGTTTAGTGCCAATGGCATATCTGGAAAGTTTATTCTTTATCAACAGTCCAATTCTTAAAATAGTCTACTGAAAAGCATGTGTTTTAGGTCTGTCAAAATATGAGGTATAATATGTAGTCACACATCAGGATCAATGAATATCTAAAATCCCTTTTCCTCTTGTGATTAATACTGTATTCTCTCAATAGTTACCTAAAACCCCTTTCCTGATGAGAATATACATTTGTTGAATGTATGTGTGTTAACTTTTTATTGAAATGCAGTTATTTTGATGGTTATGCGGCAAGAACAGGGAAGAAATGCTAAGAGTGTCTCAGAAGTTAGAAATGGAGATGTTTGTTAGTTTATGTCATTTACAACATGCTGAAAAATATATTTAATAATATATTGGACCAAGAGGAATCTATTTAGACTTTGTAATAGTGAAGCAGCCTGAGAGTTGAGTGCTCCTTTAGCTTCTATTTGATAGATCATAATCTAATTCATAGATTCATCTTTGTGAGAGAATTGAAATGGAATGCTTACAACTTCCGGTGCCAGTTTTCATTTTGCCAAATCTAAGCTACTTTCAGTCCTTCACTTTCCAGCAAAACTACCATCTGCTTCACAAAGAATTGAAAGTGGTTGAAGTCTTGCAATTAAAATCGGCATTTCAACAATAATACTGTATTATTTTTATTGAAGGCTTATTTAACAAAGTTGTCGTCATATTTGCCAATCAGTGCCCCATTGTGTAGTGTGATATAAAGCCCACAGGAATAGGCAGCTGCTAAGAAGTATTTCCATTTTTCTTGGATGGATTGGTGAAATATATTTTTGGCAAATTAAGATTTTCTTTTTTTTTTGGGTTACATTTATTGCTGCATTTTTGATGCAATGACAGCATCATCAACTTCCAGTATAAGATACACAAAACCTGTTACTAGTTGGTTTCTCCCTCTATCTTCTCTTTTGCCTAGGTGATTCTGAATGTATGCAGGTGTTAAAAAAAAATAAATTGGAGTCTCCATGTCTGTGCTCAAACTTGGTATCATCCATCTTGACTCTTTGCATATTCATTCCTCTATCTCAGCTCCCAACGTGCTTCCCCAGTTGTGGCTTTTTATGCCTCTTTCTAGATCAAACTCTTTTCTACACCTACTTCGTTATTTCCCTCTAGGCCTATTATTTCTCAGTGAGCTTCTATCTGTGAGTCCACCCTGTAGGTAATATCTCTTCTTCTAACCTATTTACTTTTCCCACCTTATGTGCCTTTTGCTAGCTCTCTGGCATTCTTCTGGTTTCATTTCCTTACCATTCTTTTCTCTGTGCTTGCTTACAGCTCTCTTGTGCTTTTTGCCTCACAGACTATTTTAGCATGGTTTTTGTGCCTGAGGATGCTTGTACACTTAGAGGATGTCTTTGTACAGTTCTGAGCAAGTATGGGGTTTGCTTAAATGAGTTGTAACTATTTTTTCTGTTGGTGCCATCTTTCTATTGCCATCACTTTCAATTTCAGTGTAGGAGCATTTGCAAAAACAAGCTTCTGGAGGTGGAGTGTAATATATGACTACTGGTGTCTCTTGTCTTTATTTTGGTTTTGCTGACTTTATATTTTACTATACATTTGCGTGAGGAGGAATATCATGTTCTTGGAATGATAGTAGAGGTGGGCTGTGTTTCATATGCAGCTTAAAATAATTATTATGTGCCAACAGAAGTGTGTTACTGAATGTTGAGAGAAATAGTATGACAGCAGAAAGGGAAAATATGAAGCAGATGTACCATATGTTACTATGCATTTGTTTGCTATAATAGAACCATGGGGCATGCAAGAATAAATGTATTATTCATTAAAAGTAAATTTTATTTCTTTTTGCAAGTGTTGGGGAAAGGCCTAAAATTATATTTCAGACTCATGCAGGGAACTATCTTTAAGCTTGAGCAGGGTGTTCACTGTATCATAATCACTGATGATCACTTTTAAATTTTTTTATTCTATGTGGTTTTTGGCAGTTGGGAAGGGCCTAAAATGGCCTCAGATGCCCTGAGGGGCTGTAATATTACTCTAACAAGAAGGAACATGCTTTTAGGTGCAGCATTTGTGTCCAAATATACATGTATCCCAAACTATATAGGTGTTGCTGGGGAAATAATGGGGTTTAGAAGGCCTGTATGGCTGTTATGTGCTGGAAAGTAGATACATTTGCTTAGATTTCCCTGCTGTTTCTGGCAGTCTCCAATTATTTTGCCATAACATAGGGTAGATAATCGATATGAACGTAATCCTTTAATTTTACTTGTGAGAATTACCTGAATTACAGAGTATGTTTATTGTAAAAACATTTTCTTACCTCCTACCTGGAATTAAAAAAAGGGATAAATTTAGTACTTCATGCAGACTGACCCACTTGTGAGGAATAATGTGTTTGGGCTTTTTTTTATATGATATTTTTGAAGATATTTTGTTGACTGATGGATTTAACAGTGGTTATAAAAGTTTTTGTGTTTGCTCTATCCAAATAATAGAAAAGTTTCACTGATTCACAGTGTGTACATGGCGTTTAGCTGTGTGATGTGTATAAATACAAATCACTTGGTTTTACTTTGTGTGGAGCCTTGGAGATTGCAAGTCTTAGGTTTGTAAAGATCTGATCACCTTCTCTCTGTTTTTTTTGTGTTGTCTTATAGGTTTCAATGAAGCTATTCCAGATTTGCAGAATAAGGAGTAGGAGAAGAGTTAGGCTCCAGTATCATATTTTTACCTAAAAATGTCCCCATTTCATCGTATTTGCATTGTAATTATAAATAAATCCTGTTTAATTATTCAGTTATCTGCTTGAACAAGCTTCGAATTAACAAGGCAGACCACCCAGAACTTTCACATTTAGGCAGAAATAATTTATTCCACATAGTTTTTGATTTTTAAAAAGTGTATCCAAAGATAGGAAACTTTCTCTCACCTCTTGATTCTTAATGACAGTTTCAACTTGAAACTTTAAAACTTTTAAAAATTAAATTTCTATACCCAAGAAACTTGGCAGAATAACTTACATGTTTTTCAAGTGCTGAGGCAAGTGCATACTTTTAAAAACATGCAAGTACATCCTATGTAACCATATTCAGACAAGCCAATATAGATCACTAGAAAACAAACCAGCATTTTCAGTCAAAACTTATAATTCCAACTCAAATTTTAAGTCATTTTGGAGTTTCTCTTAAGTAGGAAGTTGAGGGCTACGTATCCTTTTGGATGTCCTCAGGGAAAATGGAAAGAAAAAAGCCCCAACATCCAAACAGGAAGTGAGTATTTATTTAAAAAGAGATGGAGTGGTAGCTGATCACACAAGCGCACACACGCACATTTCCATGGATTTTTTGATACCAGTGTATAAAAATACCCTGGGACATCAGCAATAGGATTGTGTTATATATTCATAGCATTTGAATATTCTAGATTGAAGGTGAGCTATGCTCAACTATGCTGTTGGGGTACCTGGGCTAGACAGTCATAGACACCTAGGTCTGATTACTATTTCTGCCACTGCTTTGTAAGCTATTACAAACATTCTGTTGAAAAGGATGTTTGTGATAACTTATTTTTAGCTAATTTTCTAGTTGCTATAGAAATATTGATTTACATTAGCATGAAGGCTCTACAAGTTTATGTGGGAATTGCCAGGTTTTGTGAGTGTGTCTGAAAATGAAGATAACAATCTTCTGTGAAGTCTTCAGGATGCTTTCTGCCTGGAAAACAAAGTTCCACAATTCTCTACAACACTACAAATCCTGGAAAGCTCCACAGGAAAGAGAATTTAGACATGAATAATTCTACAGAGTATAGCTTTCTGTGTTTTACAAATTACGTATGTATTGAAATAGCATAATAGAAACATGAAGTGGTGTCACCATAATAATCTCATTTTTTGTTCTAATTTTATGCTTTGTGTCACAGTAATTTATTAAACACCCACATGACTTCTCTTATGTATGAGTAAAATAACTTGTCAAATAGGTGCCTTTCAGTTTCATATATGCAAGAGATTAAATTTCTATAATTTTTATTTAGATAATATTAGAAGAGCTTCACTTATTTAGTGTTATGTTGTAATCTCTCGTGATTATCCCAATTTGCAAAGTGATCTTGAAGTGCATTCAATGTTTAGCTTGATAGTCAAGAGAACTTCACTCTGAAAATGAAATAGTCTTTGAAATATGGTACAAAGTACCTGTTCATATGGGATAATAGCATTGATAACATTAGAATTCTTAAGAATTTTCTGACTAGATAAGTTAAATTCAGTAGCTGGATTATTTGATGATGTAAGCGTATTCTAGGATATGTAATCAAGTTTCCACAGCTTGTAGTAGGAAATAAGGAGTTTAGCATCAGTATTTTTCATGTTACAACATAAGCAATGCTCCGTGGCAGAAAGTCACAAAATATGGACAACTCTGGTTAACTTCGTAATTATTTTTCTATCAGATTGAATGTAGGAGTATTCCCCCGGTCATTAGAGTCCAAACCTGATAGAAACTAATTTGTTCGTCCTTATTTGTTTATTGTTTAATCACTCTTGTGTTTGTGAATGCCAAGGAGTTGCTTAATGATGACATAGTTGATATATATATATAGATGCATATAATCACATATGATTCAGAAAAACTTTTTTCAATTTACCTGTCAAAGGTTCTTAATATTAACTAATCTGATGTGAAATTAAAGTTCCTTCACGTGCGTTAACCACTTGTAGAATAACTCATGGAATAGTAACAGGTTGAATCAAATCAGGGAGATTGCTTATGGAGTCCCAAAGGGATCTCCTCTGTTCAACAGAGTAATTACATGAAAAAGGGGCCAAAGGATATAGTGTCATCTTTTGTTGATATTCTTAATCAGGATAACGGTGAATACTGACTAGAAAGAGTTGCAGGAGCATACTGAATGAATGTATGATAAAACTGTAAATGAAAGTCAGCACTCATAAGTGAAGAAGTAGTGCACCTGAGGGAAAAGCAGTCTTAAATTTATAGACAGTGATGCTCACTGAGCTATTAGAACACAGAAAAGAGGTTTTTGAGTTATAGTAGATTTTCTACTGAAATGTCAGCTTGCATGCTTGGTACAGTCATAAAAGCTGAACAAAAATTAGAAATTAAAAGGGAAGTAGGAATGACATGTAAACTAGAGAATGTTACAGTGACAGTTTATATTTTGTGGCTCATTTATATCCTGAATTCCGTGCAAGTTCAGATCCACTTATTCTCAAAAAAGATAGGACCAGGGAAGGTACTACTGAGAAAGAGAGGAAGGGTAAAGAAAAATATACAAGGTCTGCCAAGGTTGGAAAAGAGGTGACAGAAGTGGGGTGTAATAAAAATCTGTGGAAGTTTGCGCAGCATGAAAAAAACCCTGAGAAAATATATTTTTCGTAAAGTGAGAATTTGGAAATAGCAGATGAAAGTAGCATGGTCAGAATGAGAAAAAAAGACATTTAAACAAAAAATTGGGAGTTAAGTTGCTAGCTCATTGCTGCACGACTTTGCCTTCCACAAATTCAAGAAGCCATGACCTAAATTTATACAAGTCTTTCAGGGACTGGTAATACACAGTTCCCAAATATGGACCTAGAACCGTTTGATCTGAAGGCTACTGGAAGTTGCGTCCCACTCTGCTTATGCTTCTTACACTCTTCCCTCAGCATCCAATATGGAGTGGTTGTTGGATCCAGTACAGAAATATCCTATGGTGTCTGACTTAGGATCCCTACTGTTTCTTGCCCTGTTCAAAAGATGGTTCGAAGATTTAATTTTTCTTTTAATTTATTTTTTATATGTAAGATGTTTTTTCAATCACAATCTTTTCTATAAAAATGCAGAAAAAGAGAGTACTTAGGTTGTATTCTAACTGCATTTAATCCGGAGTTCCCCCTCTCTCTCTAAGTTTAAAAGATGAAATACCTGTGTGGACAGTGTTCCAAACCTCTCACTGATCTTAATAAAAACATAGTCATAAATAACATAAGGCCATCAATGAACGGTGACATCGTCTGGGCATATGCATCAGTCTGTGTTCCAGACATTCTTTCATCTTGGTTCTCTCAACCAGGGATTCTGCCTCTAAATGAGGAGGAAGAAGTGCCAGAACATCTCTGTCTGGAACCATGCTTGCAGTGAAACGAAATGAATTGTCTGCAAACTTAGAACAGATCCCGTTGCTCACAGGCAGGTTGTATTAACTCACTTCATAAAAACTGTTTAGACACTAAAACATTTCAATGTCTAAACAAGAGTTGCCACTATCATATATATAATTAAAATCAAAACTGTCAAGTAGATCAGTTACAGGATATTTTAGGAGACAATACATTAGGGTTTAATAAAGGTTACATTTTATTAAGGAAAATAAAAATGCTGAGGTGTACCATCTGGTCAGGATTAGTCTGACCTGTGTAGACAAAGCTTCCTTTAAGTGCGTAGCAGCTATCTTAGAAAGCACTTAAAATCCAAGGCACCAGATACAAAGTACCAGAAGTGATTCAAATTTAACATGTAAGTTTGAATTAAGGAAGTCATATCCTGTTCAGAGGAAGGAAGGCTGTCAAAGGGTTGTTAAGTTTAAAATCAAATGACCAAAACAGCTTCCTTTTTTGGTAACTTTTATATAAGCACATTTTGATGTTTCTTATGTCATGTAAATTTTACTTTTTGTTATTATTTCTTTCTGGTTCCCAATGAGGGGTAAGAGCCAGCAAAACCATAAATGTTCTGAACAGTCTGAATAGCTTAAACTATTTCAAATATTCACATTATTCCTGCTGAAATAAAATTTGAATACTGGCTGGTGAAATTGGGCTATATATGGATAATATTCATAACTAGCTGCAGTGCATTGGTCTATTGAATAGTTTTATCAGATGCTTGCAATGCATCAGGCTTCAGGACTAGAGAAATTTGTATCTGTGCATCATAGCCTTTTGATGTTTTGTCTCCTACAATTGAATTTTAACACAATAAAAACTACAAGCACACTTTGTTTCGTAGGTATGTTTGTAGTTTGCAAACCTGTCATTGAGATAATTTTCAGCACAGTTTAATTTCAAACCTTTAGAAACGGATTTAGTATAGAAGAATACATAAGTGAAGTTGCACAGTAATTCTGAGCACACTTGCTTTTTATTATTAGGGTTTACTCTTAAACTCTTTGTTAGACTAAACAAATCTAGCTGAGTAGGGCTCTGACACAGGCTCCTGAGACATTTTGTCAGGCTGCCCAAGTGAGAAATATCAATTTGTTGCCCTGATTTATAGACATTATTGCCTTTTCTTTCTAGATACTATGAGGAAAAAAGGTGATAAAGGATTCTCCAGAAGAAGTATTTATTTAAAATCTATTTGGCTACAAAATAAATGTGTCATTTTTCTTTGTTTTCTGAAATGTCTGGAACCATTTTCTCCTTGATTCTATTTAGTGATGGTTAAAAACAAATGATTCAGCTGGCTGGAGACTTTCCACTTGGCAGGTAAACAGTTGGTATTACTCTCCAAGGAGGTCAGGATGTTTTGCATTTCATGATTCCTGGAATTTATCTTCTGTGATCCAGCATGATTAAACATTCTGTGGCACTGGAGGAAAAAGAAGCAAAGGTCTTAAAGCAAGAAAAATGTTATTGACCAACTAGAGTTTCGGACTATGCAAATTTAACTTTTCTCTCCACCCCACCACCTTCCCCCCCTTCACCCACCCCCGTCCCTTCCACCCTCCCCCCTCAAATTGTTCTTGTGCTAAGCAGAATAAAGTGAAATCACAGAAGAATAGTTGCCTGGAAATATAAATAGATTATTTGGCAATTTACTTGCTATAAAGAGGAAAAAGGTCTAAAGAATTAGAGACCTTTAAGCTCATAGACAGCAAAGCATTGTGAACTTGATGTGGATGTGAAATGTAAAAAAAGTTTTTCCTTAAGAGGTTTTTTTTTCCTTCTTTTTGCAACTGAAGAGAGCCAACAGAGCCATACAGTGATGATAGCGCATCTGCTGTTATCCTTTCCGCAGGATTTTTTTGACCAGTGAGCTGTGAGTGGACTACTTTTATTGTTTTCTCAGAAACAATTTTCAGTTACTCCCATGCGAGTAGAAGAAACCTGTTACAGATTACACTAACATAGACAGCTTTTAGGATTTGAGTGAGCTGAGAGATGAAAAGGAATGAGGCTAAACCAGATAGATGTTTCCATTTTACAGCAGCAAACAGGATTTTCATATATAAACGTGCATACATTGATGAAGTGTGGGGTTTTTCTTTTTTTTTGAATAGCCAGCCTTTATCTTTCAAAGTAATCAATACTTGAAAAAGTGCTTGAGATGTTTCCTAGAATTTGGTTTGTCAATAAGTATTCATTGTGATGAACAATTTGGAGCACAGAGGAAAATGGAATGGTTATTCACATCATCATAGCCAGGTATGTGATTTGTATTGAATATGGATAGCACTTATTCAGGATTTCTGTAGGTTCTGTTTATCAAAGGAAAAAAAAAAAGACAACAACAAAAACCCTTTCTAAAAGGTATAATGTGTTTTACTAAGGTGTTTGGCAGTAGAGATGGCAGAGTGCTATTTTAAGGTACGCTTTTCTATAAAGGCTTTTTTCATGTTCTCAAAGTTTCACAGTACAAAAGGCCTAGACTTTTTTCTCCTAGTAGACAAATATCAATATCTAGGACTGAACTTGTGAACATTAAAGGGAGGGTCTGAGGCAGATGGATTGTGGTTAGGTAGCTGCTTAAGGTATTTCAGGAAGAAGATAGTTTAAATTGAAAAAAAACCCAAACCAACAGAGTCTTCATTTGACATTAATTGAATAGATTGAATGTGTGGTGGTTTTTTTTTTTTTTTAGAAGTGATAGCAACTGGTTCACTGCTGTAAACATCAGTGAGGGCAGCATGTCATATTTGTGGGTAAAATTACGGGTTTAAAACAGTAATCTTGTCATTTTAGGGTAGTTTTGGGTTTTTTTTAATGAGGTAAATAAATGCTAGCAGAGGAATTGAAGCAGGAAGAGAAGGGAAAGCATTGTATAGAATTATTTCCTGATTTGTCTGAGATAATGGTTCAAGACTTAACAAAAGGACAGTGTTCCATTGACCACCTCTGTTCTCTTCTGTGATCATTTAACATCTCTGTATCAGGTACAGCAATTGATTGTATGAAAGAATAAAGCCTGCAGCACGGTTTTCTCTGCCATCATTCTGGCAGGTGTTCCTGTTAGAGATAAAAAGTAGTGTAATGCCTTTGAAGTTCCATTTTATTCTCACATCTAGGACTTCTAATCTCTCTTTCCTGAACTCTGTGATCATACTTTTTAATGCCTAGTACTTTTCTCCTGTATGTTTTCCAACACACTGTCTGGCCGTTCTGATTTTTGCACTTCTACCTCATTGGCTCGCAGTTCCCTATCACTAAGTGGCATTTGGGTCAGGGCAATCCCAGGCACAGCTACAGGTTGGGCAGAGAAGAGATTCAGAGCAGCTCTGTGGAGAGGGACTTGGGGGTGTTGGTCGATGAGAAACTGAACATGAGCTGGCTTCGGTGTGCGCTTGCAGCCCAGAAACCAACTGTGGTCTGGGTTGCATTGAAAGAAGCATGACCAGTAGGTTGAGGGAGGTGATCCTGCCCCTCTACTCTGCTTTTGTGAGACCTCACTTGGAGTATTGTGTACAGTTCTGGTGTCCTCAACATAAAAAGGGCATGGAGCTTTTCAAGCAAGTCCAGAGGAGGCCACAAGGATGATCAGGGGGCTGGAGAACCTCCTGTATGAATATAGGCTGAGAAAGCTGGGGCTGTTCAGCCTGGAGAGGAGAAGGCTGCGTGGAGACCTCATAGCAGCCTTCCAGTATCTGAAGTGAGCTTATAAGGATGCTGAGGAGGGACTCTTCATTAGGGACTGTAGTGATAGGACAAGAGGTAATGGGTTAAAACTGAAACAGGGGAAATTTAGGTTAGATTTAAGGAGGAAGTTCTTTACTGTGAGGGTGGTGGGGCACTGGAATGGGTTGCCCAAAGAAGTGGTAAGTGCTCCATCCCTGGGAGTGTTCAAGGCCAAGTTGAACAGGGACTTGATCAACCTGGTCTAGTGTGAGATGCCCCTGCCTATGGCAGGGGGTTGGAACTAAATGATCTTAAGGTCATTTCTAACACTAAACATTCTATGATCATTCCTGGAGAAAAGGTTATAATTAATTTTTCCTTGTTTAGAAATAATTTCTAATAAATGTGCATGGGATGACTTCCTATCATTAGGAGCAACATTATCTTCCCCCTGTAAATTGGGAATAAGTAAATCAGCCTGTAATCATCAATCCATTTGCTGGTTTCAGCAGCAGCTTATCTGCAGGCTGTAATTAAGAATGTCTACTCAGAAGCACAAAGAAGTGTGTTATGTTTAACGTTGGTTTCTCTGTGCACCTCTAACAAAATATGTCAATTGATTGGAATGATAATATTAACTGACTTCTGTTGTCTCATTTTAAATGCAGGGCTATATACAAGGTTGCCTTCTTGGGCTAATAGAATTTTGACTGTAAAGAGACTTAATACTTGCAGGATTAAACCAGCGTTTTTCTATTTTTCAGTTTTCTTCAGAAGTATTAATTGCAATACATTAAATGGCTTAAGATGCAGACTTTTGTGTTGTTTTTAATTTATAGTGACTGGTACAAGTTCTCACGGTAGACTGTGTTTGCTAGAAGAACTTCCTTTGGATGGGGCTTTCTGATCCCCTGAGTAGCATAATAGTTTAATGCAGGGAAGTCTGGCTCAGATTTTACTGTACACATCCTAGCAGGTGACATAAATGCATTTACTGCTTTATAGATGTGCAAGAAGGCTTATTGGAAATTACAGGAGCCATAGCATTGGGCATAGTGGAGAACAATTCCTCTGTGATTCATGCTTTGCTGCTGCTAGTGATCTCATCTGTACAGCATCAGAATGTATCAGAGCAGGACCTCTTCCAGTTCTTAGTGTGGTTAGAATGCCCTAGAGAACTACAATTCAACATTTTATTACTTCCAGCAGAAGTGCAGTTGTTAGAAATACTAATTTTTCTGTACAATCAGTGCATATAAAACTGTTCAAGAATAGGAGAATATACTATTTTAGTTACTAAAAATTTAGTGTCAAAATATGTCCCCGTAGAGTGGTGATTCTCTTGTTTGATAGAGAAGGAATTTCAAATGAAGGGCTTGCAATCAGTTTTTTTTTTTTTATTTGATGCAAGAACAGTAAGGACTGCTGAGTGATAGCTGGGCTAAGAGGACCAGTTTGGAGTTTGTGAAAAAGACTTAGGCATCGTATTGCTTGTCATACTCTTCCTTCAGTGTTAGGGCTCCTTGATTTATTTTTTAAATATTATTTTACCATACAAGCTATGGGATGGAGGGTAGGAAGGGGACCATTTGTGATTTCAGCTGATTTCCAACTGCTTTGCACTTAAGGATCAATAAACAGCAGCCAGAGCAGGGATGGAATGAAGCTTCATCTCCCTTAGCTTTCAGATAGAAATGTATATCCCATAACCTTTATATAGAAATCAGTATACCATTGATTATTTTCAGTTATGTTTTTCAGTAGTGTCTTCAGTTTACCAGATTATTGTGTAAGGAATTTGTGCTTAAAGAAGTATATTTTTACCTCAGATTATCTTAGAATTCTATTGTGGGGTCTGAATGATGTCTGATATCACAGTAATTTATCTTACAATAATTAAATGATTTAAGAATGTGAATGAAGCGCAGTACTAAACCTGCGTAGTCTGACTTCTGAGAGATTAACTTCAGCAATGTGTGAACTATGAGTTTGCTAGTTTGTCTTTTATGAAAGACAGGATAGAAATTATAATCGGTGTGAAAGAAAGCACTGTAGTCCTTCAAAAGAAGAAAAATATTTCTGTTTTCCTTGAGAAACATTTTGTATGAGCACACCTGTCTCACTAAATAATGATTGCCAGTGCAGTCTGTGAACACATCTATAGCAGAAACATTAAAACCTGCAAACCTTTGCAACATGACAAAGCATAATAAAGGACCATGAAGCTTTTTAAATCAAATGTTTTTCTAATGAAGGCTGATAGATTAGCTGCATTCTGTTATAAAGCTCAGTTCACTTTTATGTAGTTATTTTTATCTGAGAAGTGACATTAAAAGCATGTGTAGCACAGCAAAGAAGATTGAGTTTCTCTGATGTTTATAATTGTTACTTGATGATTTGCTTTTAACCTAATCATCTCAGTGGAGTTTCTCTTTCTCTAGAAGTTATACTTGGAAAAAGGCATCATTTTAATTCCCCAGACAGGGCTGTTGTTACATGTGTATGGTGGCTCACTGCAAAGCAGTGACAATGCATCCCATTACTTTGGGGTTTTGTAAAGTGGATTTAGTGATATTTCTTTAAATGCTGAGTAGCATGTTGCTTTGTTCATGGAAGACCTTTTAGGCATACTGAAAATGTTATGCAGTATGTTTTGCTTGCCATAGCTGACACTTATTGTACATTTAAATTGCTTCAGGTATGGCTATAAGGGCTTTTTAAATTTTTCTATCAGGTTGGAAAATAGCTTATTTTGCTCATTTTTGTTTTACTTTCTGTTTGTTTTTAGTAGTCATCTTGTCTGTGTATATACTTGGGGAAATAAAAGGCCCCACCCATGATAACACAGATGTTCAAGATTTTGCTACTGCCCGAGTTTTACTGAAATCACATTATCTGGGAAACGTTAGGGTTAAATGGAAGTTGCAACTGGAAAATATGTGTTGGGCAAAATAAAATAGATGGAAGAGTGAGAATTTGTTGCAAATGTTTGGGAAAATATAGAGAAAATGTGGACTGTAGAAGAGGAAGGAGGAATCAAGCAAAATTCAAAGCTGTAAAGCCATTCAAATAGTTAATATGCTCCATGCTTTGTGTACTGCTCAAGAGTAAGATAAAATAATCCTGTTATAAAGATGTATCGGAGGATGAATTAAGTAGTAGAGAGATATAAGGCTGCATAATTTCTTAGAGTTGAAAGAGCCTATACGTTTTATTAAATTATTGACAGAAGCTGACATTTGCTGAGCAGGATGCATGGGGTGTGTTGGATGACAACATGAGTATTGGTTTGATACTCTCGCCTCCTTTTAAACAGCATAGGACAAATCCTCTCTGGTCATACAGTGCAAAAACTGGGGATTACGGGAGGATGTGTTGGAGGGGATATTCATTCTGATCACAAATCTGTACTTAAACTGCAATGAGTTTGTATTATATAGCTAACAGATGTGCAAGCATGTGATTAGGGGAAAAAACCCTAGCAGTTACAACTAAATAAGCCTTTTGCACTCCAAGGTGTTTTAAAAATGCCTTACTCACCCCACAGATGTTTCGGTTTTCTTATCCTCAGCATAGGGTGGTTGAAATTAAATCAGTAGTAGTGGTGTGCTTGCAGAGCTTTGCATTGCTTTCTGTGAATGTAAGGCTTGAAGCACAGACCAGATCCTGAAATCACTTTACCTTTTCTTGCCTTAATCATTGTTTTGTGTTCAGTTAAAAAGTGATTGGAGAGCTTCCATAATTCCTTTTTTTTTCTTTTTTCTTTTTTTTTTTTTTAATAGCTGTATAAATGGAATAGTCCTACTGCATGCTTATTTAAAAGGGGTTTGAGGGAAAAGGAAAAAGTGTGATACAGGAGACTGTTGGATTGTTGGCAGAAAACATGACAATGCTAACAATTTAAAATTCAGCACTGTAGGATGCAGTTGGCCCCAAATGACCCTTAGTACCTGCTTATTTAATTGGAGTTGGCAACATACGGCTCCCTGGAGGCTTCTGGGCACTTCATGAGTTTGAACCACTACTGAATAGTAGACTAGCATATGGATAGTCTACTGTTTCAGCACTGTAGTAATTAAGAATGTGCTATGTACTTGGGGGAAAAAGAATCCGCCAACATACGGGGGGCAGAGGGGAATCACAGCTGTAAAGAACTTTCGAGTAGTTTAAAATGAAATATTTACTGCATTCAGTTGCTCCCCTGTAGTGGTTTAATAGTGGATCTATAGTCTTAGCTGAGAAATTTCTTGCTGTTTGTGGATTAGTTCAAAATCATACCATTAGGTTGATGTATTTTTTCCTGCAGAAATACAACAGATTTTATAGTAATGTTTAAAGAATGTAAGTCTGTAATACTTAAATATTAAAATCCTAAATAATTAACTGTTTAATTAAAAGTCAATTGTTTTGTGCAGTACTGAGTGTTGGATAGTGATTAGGAAGACATACAGATAGAACCGTTCTTTGATATATGTAGCTGTACTGTATTAATAATTGCTTCTTAGGAATGAAGGCTGTGTCCCATATTTAAACATGCAAGTACAAAATGTTGCATCTGGCTGTTAGTATTTGCAGTGCGAACATCGTGATAATGTTTGTCATTGGCTGACTAGTGCTAGTGTAACCAGGAGCATGAAATAATTTCTAGCTTAGAAATATTGTGGTTCTGTAACAGAAATTGGAACAAAGAGCCAAGGTAACTTGATCTGTTATTAAGTGCTAAATGTGAGTCAGGGATTAGTAAGTTTTGCAAAACTCTGATCAGGAGAAAAAATCCCTACGCATAAAAGAACACACACCACGACTGCATCCCCAGCCTTCTACGTAGTTTTGTGAAAAAAATATCAGCTATTTTTGATTAGTGATGGTAGGTCAGCCTGTTAGTTAAGGGTGTTTAAACTTAATAAGTAAGCAAGGTTCCAGACTAGTAGTGCTTTGATTTAAATTTGGACAATATTGTAGTTTAGGGATCCCCTGGTCTTCATTTAAGTAATTGTGGAGAGGGTACTTGTCTATGTCCTTGGGGTGTTCCATATTAGAGGATGCTTTACTACTGGATAGTTCAGTTGTCTTATGTATGCTTTCTAATTATTATCCTTTGCAAGGCAATCCAGTTTCAGACTCGGGATTGAAATTTCAATTTCTCTTCTAAGGAAAGACCTAGCTTAGGCTGTGGATTTTATTTTTCTATACTTACAACTTTATATAAAGTTAGTTTGACAATTAGTTACAAATCTTATATAAAGCTACTTTTTTATTTTAGGTATGTGATCATAGCTTTTCTATTTTAGTACTTGGTAATGATTTTCTTCAGGATATGGATTTAGTGCCATCGTGTGGGAAAACGTAAAAACAGCAGATTTTTTGGTTACTGAATGTACTGGATTCTTTTAGGTCATAAACAAGAACATACTGCTATTAAATCTGACAAGAATAAATATAAATTTAACAAAACTCATTGTGAACCCAATGTCTCGCCACTTATGAAAACACATTTTTGCAAATTGCATAGGACTTTTGAGCCCAAAATGTTGTCTCCTTAGTGATTTTTCTTTCCCGCTTATCTGCATTTGTTTGGTAACTCAGGATGAAATGTCTTTCCAGATGGTTGTCTTGCTTTGTGATGCATCGTTTTTCTCTGTTGGATCCATCTGAACACTGTTTTGATTGGAGCTACTGAAATCTCTATATTGATTTATTTTTTCTCTTTAACAGTAGCAGAACACACAGTTCTAAAGCTCCTTTTCAAATTGTTTCAATGGGAAATGATTATGTATTGTGGTTAATCAACTCTCAGTACTATTCCTAGTAGAGAAAAAAAGTTGGAAGCTGAAGAGTGCTCTTTTGTGTGTTTTGCCTGATTAAAATATAGCAGGCAGAGGTTGAAATTGGAACTTAATTTATCAGTTTTTTATTTCTGGCTTACTAAAAGCCATGCTTGGAATTGCCATGTGAATAACTTAAGATTTTTATAGTGGCTGCATTAAAAGAATATAGTTAGAAAGTTTCAAAATCAAAAGGTGTCAGAGAGTAAGAAGGTCATATAAAAAGATGCCTCATTCCCACAACTTTCAGTGATGCTGTGTGTTTGTCCTATGTCAATGTTTTCCTGTGTAGAAACTTCAAGCACCTATTGGACATGTAAATTAAACATGTATGTTTGCAGCGCAGTGCTGAGGTTTTGTTTAGTCTTCTCTTGCTTATTCTGTGTCTTTCAATATAGTGTAAAAATCACTGGAATCTCTTTTTGAGGAACTGACAAGCTGTATCAGGCTGTTATGTTTCCCCCTTGTTACAACAGGCAAAATGTTAACTTCTCCAGTGTGTGACATATTAAGGTCACCTGAGAAACAAATACATGCTGTATATTATGGAAATATTTTAAAAAATATTTCTAATGTAATTAACATCGTTGAGTATTTAATCCATTACCAGGTACTGATGATGGCAACCATCTCTGTCCTTCATGACCTTAGTATTGGAAACACTATTTGGGTACCAGTACAGTTTTCCTTTATGTGCAGTTTTCTCTGATAGCTTCAGCAATGTCCACAGAAATTCCTGTCCTCAGATTTTATATTTTTTAAATGGAAGAAGTAGGATGTTTCTTTGGCAGTAAACTGCAAAACAGGAAAAGGGATCCCAGAGTGCACCGTATTTACTAGGAAAAGGATTCTTTTATTTTTGATTTTTTTTTTTTTTTTTCAAGGTAATAGTGAGCTTTTTGCCAGTAGCCTGTAAACTTTATAGCAAGACATCAAACAGAAAAAGGGAGGGACTGAAGATGAAATACCACAGGTTTTTTCAGTGTTTGAAATGTGACCTTGTTTACTCACAATGCTCTCTCTTTTTTTTGCTTTTGCTTATGAAATAGAAATATTCTAAGTATCAATATCCTTGGGAATTCTGTGAGAGTGTTTGCTCACTTGGTCTCATTTATTTGGTTGTTAGCATTTCACAAGCTTAAAATAGGAATTCTGTCATAGAGCTGTATCTGTCATTTCCCATTAATGTGCTCAACTATACGTGATCAGCAATATTCTGGATTATCATTCATGCTCTAAACATCTTTCTTTGAGATTTTTTTTTTGTGGATTAGTTATATAGTGTTATCTCTTTACATCTTTAATGTACAGCTTATATCTTGCAAAAAGTTATTTTCAAAGACTTGTATAATTCTGCTTAAATAATTTTTTTGAAGTTACTCAACATTTTCCTTTAAAGTTCTTAGGCACTACTGTCTTTCCAATCTTAGTTGTTGTGCTCCAAAATATTTGTGCAAGATGACAGAGAGAAGCTGACTGAGATCTGGTAGTTCAGATTGAATATGTCTGTACTAAGAAATATAATGGCAGGCTGGATGCTGTCATGGGCCTATGGATGTGGTCAACATGATAGCAACGATGTCTCAACCAGCTAAGAAGAAGGAAACACAAGCTTTCCTAGGTCTTGTGGAATTCTGGAGAATGCATATTTCAGGTTATAGTCAGCGTGCAAGTCCTCTCTATCAATTAACCTGAGAGAAGAGCTATTATGAGTGGGGCCTTGAGCAACAACAAGCCTTTGAGCGTGTCAAACAGGAAATGGCTTGTGTGGTAGCTCTTGGACAAGGAGTGCAAAATATACTCTACACTGCAGTTGGGGACCATCATCTCACTTAGAGCATCTGGCTGAAAACATCAGGAAAAACCTGAGGTTGACCATTAGGGTTTTGAAGCTGGGGGCATTTGTTATTCCATTTGTCTTACACAACAACTGCTGCATGTACTGAAGCTGTACTTCAGGGCAGTATCTGGACATTGCCTGCTGATGGGAAGTTGAGAATAAACCTTTCGTTTTTCCTGTGCTTCCATGTGCAGCCTTGTTTTTTGTGTTCTTAAACTGCCTTTATCTTGACCCATGAGATTTTTTCCATCCTATTTTCTACCACATGGTCTTGCTGAGGAGGGGGGTGATAGAGTGGTTTAATGGGTACTTGGCTTCCATCCAGGGTCAGCCCACCACATGTCTGTGTTAAGAAATGCAGATTTAAATGTACATGACAAGATTTCTTATTTAACTTGCAAAGCATGGTGTTAAGTGCAAGCTTTATGGAATTTGACCAGGCACCATATTTAAAAGCATAAAGAAATTAAAAATCAGGAAGGCCACGAAACAAGAATTCTCCCTTTTCAAATACATGTTTCTACCAGCGAATGGTGTTATGGAGAATTCTCACATCTTTTGCACCTCCATCTTTTGCATTTTTAATGCTGAAAATGCCTCGCGTGTGTGGTCTGAATCTCCTGTGATTCCTCACAAATTACATCTGCCTTTTTTCACCTCTTTCTGTCAGTCCTGTGTTATTCAAGCAGAATTCTTGTCAGCTGATCCTCAGTGGTGGTGTTTGGATGCCAGAATTTTAAATTACATTCGACAGATGAGCAAGTGCATGGGAGAATCCATTTCTTCGTTTATGCCACTGAACGAATATCTCCTTCCCTTTTTGATTTTCTCTAAAAGAAGAAAATAAAGATTTGCAAGTTTATCCTTAACAATTCTCATAGTAGTTTCAGTAGTATAACCAAAGTTAACAAACACACAAATTGGTTTAGATGCAGTTCATAAGAAAGCTTTAAGTAGTTTGTTATCTTTCAGTGATAGAGCTTCATATAGTGAAGAATGAAAATGGAGCAGTGGTAGATTATAGAATAAATAATGAAGCTTAGTTTTAGAAAATGAAGTATAGTTGACAGTATAATTTGGTGTTATCCTTGTTCACATGTATTTGGATGTAGTTGTAGCTTTTTACTGTGTAGAGCTACACAGTAGGATTTTTTCCACAGTCTTCTGTATCGTCATGTATTTGCCACTGTTAAAGACTAGATCATGTCAACTGTATATCCATCCCTGAAAGTCTATATTTATGTCCCAAGACACTGGGTATTTTAATACTTTTTATCCCTTTCATAGCATGCACCTTATAGATGATGTGATCATGCAAGGCTGCTTATTAAGATATCCCATACCATCGAGAAGTTAGCTGCAGAGGCTGCTTAAACAGTCAACTGTAGTTAGAAGAATAAATTCAGAGGCATTGTTACACCATGTCTTTTCAAAGGTTATAACAGATCATAAAGAACTGTCCAAATCCTTTGCGATTTTTATGTGTAATAAAAGGAAAAAAGAATGAATACATTGGTATCTTCAGCTTGGTGGCAAGCCAATGGCAAGACAGTGGCAAGTGAGAGGGAGGATTGAGGCATTAGGTGGGGAAAAGCCACTCAAGTCACCTTTAGTTATAGTACTGTACAAACTTATTTAGAGCAGAAACATCAAAAAATATACTCAGAATCCTTCAGCAGCTCTGGTGCCCAAATTTGAATGATTCCTACCTGAGCAATAAGCTTGTTAGATTATCACTGTGTTACAGAACTACTAGTGAATTGCATGTGGATGGATGTATATTTCAAAATCCATCACTTGATAATAGCCTAAGATCACTGTCTTCAGATCCTTCGGGTTGACTTTCCCAGTCAAGACTGTAATACGTTTAATTCAGGGAAAGTTTAATGGAATCTCCTGTGCAGTTCCATGGATTGCCTCCTGGAGTCAGGCTATAATGAAAGAATGAAAAAGTTCTGAGAGAACTATTTATCTATTAGCAAGAAATTGGCATGGTAATATTTCAGGTCAGCTGGTCTGTTTTTAATAGAAATTATGAAAAATATGGTAGATCTTGCCCTTTTTTTTAAATCCCATCAAGTTCTGTGTCTGTGTAATGACAGCAACGTGACAGATATTCACAGCACTCCTACGTTTCTCCCCCACTGAAATTAATTATACAATTTCTTTCCACCTTCACAACATTTGTTCTTGCTTTTTCTCAGCTAGCTGCAGATACAAAAATCTGTGCCAGAATATGTCTAAATCTGGTCGGTCATGTTCTAAGTCTTGGAGGTGTACAAAAATGGATTCTCTTATATCAAAGTCTGCCACAGTTGAGGCTGTTAGTTTTAACATAGTTACTGAGAAGCAGCCGCAACTACTGTTGTGCTTAGTGACAAATGTGATTATGGGTAGAATTTAAGAACCATGTATATGGGTTGCTAGACACAGTACTCCAGGGTATGGCTTGCTTTCTGGGCTGTGAGTGCACATTGTCAGGTCATGCCCAGTTTTTCATCCACCAGAAAAATAAGTAAGAATGCATCAGGTAGGTCAGATACATGTTTCCAAGTCCTAAATTGTAAAAAATGAAGTTGTTTCCTTAAATTATAAGAATGGATGAAAATTTTAATATAATTTTTATGTTTTATTTGATTGTGGTCTTTTAAGTTTTTGACACATTTGCAACACTCACAGTTTCTTTTGAAGCCTTTGGGAAAAAAAAAATGTATTTTTGTAAATGGCAGCTGTGAGTTTTAGGCAGACTTTATTTCTGTCAGAAACTGGGATTTAAGTCCCACCTCACTCCCCCTTACCCCCAGCCAGTAACAACAACAAAACATGAACAGAAAATACCTATTCCTTGAGCTTCAAGATAGAAACTTGTATTATGAATGTTAAAATACAAAAAAAACCCCACCAAAACCCAACCCAAAACCAAAAACTAAACCCAACTGTTACCA
Source organism: Coracopsis vasa (assembly GCA_026283785.1). Taxonomy (NCBI): domain Eukaryota; kingdom Metazoa; phylum Chordata; class Aves; order Psittaciformes; family Psittacidae; genus Coracopsis; species Coracopsis vasa. The sequence continues at coordinate 6,665 of JANHGB010051890.1, read as the reverse complement.
GCCATGTCACTGAAACGAGCTATTGAGTGTAATTTATGGTACCTTGCAACACAATCAATTAAGCTAAAATATTCTTAAAGATGAGAATGGAAACATTCTAAGGTATTCTTTGAGGTGTCTGTCGTTTTTTCTTTTTTTTTTTTCCCTTGGGAATTTACTCTTTCCTAAAAAGAGAAATGTTACTTTTACCTGCTCCCTTCCTTTTTCCATCTCAATAGTCATATATTGAAGAATGTAATGTAATGTGAAAGTCGTTTCTGGTTTTCTTTTTCTTTTTTTAGTACAATTAAACAAGGATTTCGTTCATGTTTCTGCTCTAATGCTAGTGAAGAAAATGAGCATTTTCTTGTAGAAATGAAATTTGCAATTTATTTCGTAAAATCTGAATTAATTTTAATTTGGTAATTTCAAGCATCTATTCTCCAATTCCAGTGTTAAAACGCTACAAAAGATTAGAGAATGCAGTAAGTTTGTATTCTTTAATGCAAGATGTCATTTAGTTTGGAATCACTGCAAAACTACTGTGTGGGCTGGTTAAGATAATCTACAAAAATGATGTCCCTATGACTTAACATAATGAAAAAGCATTTAAAAAGAAAATGGATTTGATTCTGTTTACTTTGCAGCGTCTATCTCGCTTTGTCATTGTCTTCTGATGTCTTTGTTAATTCACTTGTTCATGATAATAATTTAATACAATTCCTGTATTATTTGAAAATTTGATTTTGATTTATGCACTGAATTTCTGTGCTAAAACTGTCAGTCATAAACACTCATATATTAGTAGATTTAAAGTTGCAAAATTGCTACATCTAGAGTAGTTTTAAGTTTATTGGGAGCTTTAATGTTAATGAATATAAGTAAGTAAATATAATTCTTACTAATATTAATATAATTTTAAGTTAGCATGAATAAAAGATGAGAGTAAGAAAACATTTACTATTAAAAGCAGGGCTGCAAAAGAGTAGCTGACATTTGTATAGTCTTAAGTGACTGTGTGTCTAATAAGATGCAAATAATAAGAGAAGTAAGATCTGGACATTTATTAAAATACTGCTACTTAATGTCAGAACAGATTCAAAGTGTAACTATACAGAATTCCACCACTAGCTATATTTTTTGCATTTGAAATAACTGATAAAAGACATGTTTTCTAAGGGTTATTTTCTTAAGGTTTTGCATTTTTCATTTAGTTTAAATTATTGTTACAAGCAGACACCTTTAGATGTAATTTTGCTAAACTTGAAGGTAGTATCAAATGAAATGATGTTTTGTTGTTCAGATTCTCCCTCTCCCTTTTGTTTCCCTCCCCCCCACTTCTGTTTTTAGAATGTAGAGTTGCACAATATCCATTAAATCAAAAAAGTATGGTGCCATGCACTTAAGTCCCCTAGTTCCTGCAATTACATGTCTTCTGGTACAGAGTGTGTGACTATCCAGGAATTCGTATTTCTATAAATTTGGTATGCTGTGTAGGCAGTGAATAGAGAGAGAAAATAAGAAAAATAAATTGTCAGATATGAAAATAACTGGAATTGAGCATCATAAACCACAGTAATTTAGGATAATTAACTATGTTCCAACTTTAACATGGGTAAAATCCTTTTGATTTTGATTTATGTTGAACAAAGAGTGCAAGAATTACCTCTGAACACAGTAAGATCCCTGTACTTAGGTGTAGTACAAACACCTTAGGACAAGATATTGTGTTTTGGAAAACCATCAAGTATAAAGAACAGTAAGATAAAACAGAAATGTTATTCACTGGGGGATTGATTATTTCTGATGTTTTTCTTTGTCACATTTATTGAGTAAAGTCTGTGTATAGTTTAGGTTTATCTGTTTGAGTATTGTGAAGTTGTTGGTGCCTTTGTGTATAACTCAATATTTTTATTTTTTTTTCTGTTGAAGGTACATTTTGTTGAATTCAGTTCTTTCTGTTGAATCTCCTTTGCTTGCTTCTGACCTTTATTTCTGTTGATTTTTGCTTCATTTTTCATTTACCATGCTGTTCAGTTTTTGGATGCCAGGAGAACAAAGGTTTGTCGACTATTTGCAGTCACTTTATTTTTCAAAAATCAGTATTGCTTATTGTATTTTTTTTCTTGTTTGCTTGTTGGCGATACAGTAATCCTGTTTACTAAACATATTCATAGCTTTAGTTGCTAAAACTAAAAGCCAAAACCAACCAGCCCCAACTGAGTTCCTCCCCAAAGCCCTTTTAATTATAGTGAGTGCTTTGATTGGCTTTATAAACAACAGTAGTGTTGAGTACCTTGAAGGGCTGAATTACCTTTAGTCTATGAAGTAGTTCAGAAAACATAGAATACTGGGTCTTTTAGCTTTGTAGGCACATACTGACATATGGATGTGTCTCAGCCTAGTGTTTGGGTTTGTTGGTTTGCCTTATTTGCTGTTTATTTTATCTGTAGCTGGCATTATTTTGTGTGTGTGTGTGTGTGTTGTCTTGTTTTTTCTAGAAGCACTTGAAAGATATCATTACAAATAGTCACATGCATTTACTGTTTTATAGGGTCATTTGATATACTTTCGTCATTGATTCTAATGAATTTGTGCAACAGCATACAAGTTTAGTCAAAGATTAATCCTACATTAAGATCCTAAACTGATTAGTTTCCCCTTTCTTTTCTTAATTGCAGCATCTGCAAATGACAATCCAGGCACTTCAAGATGAGCTTAGAACCCAGAGAGACCTTAACCATCTTCTCCAGCAGGAAAGTGGAAACCGAGGAGCTGAGCATTTTACCATTGAGCTCACAGAGGAGAATTTTCGAAGACTTCAAGCAGAACATGATAGACAAGCTAAAGAGCTATTCCTGTTGAGAAAAACACTAGAAGAAATGGAGCTAAGGATTGAAACACAAAAGCAAACACTAAATGCCAGAGACGAGTCAATAAAGAAGCTTCTGGAAATGTTGCAAAGTAAAGGTTTGCCATCTAAAGGAATGGAAGACGACAATGAGAGAACTCGAAGGATGGCAGAGGCTGAATCTCAGGTTAACCATTTAGAAGTTATTTTAGATCAGAAGGAAAAGGAAAACATGCATCTTAGAGAGGTAAGGAAAAAGTAATTTTTTGTTTAAAAGGTATTGTCAAAGTACTTGCAGTTTTTGAAATATACTTTAGAGTGTCTAAGTGTTTTCTGTTTCTGCTCTTTTTTTCATAAAATTCTAAATACACAAGAAGACTGTATGATATGAAAGCAAGTATAAGAAATTATGGAAGAAAAGTAATTGTGGTTGGGGCTTATCTCTGACAATGTTACTTTGTTAGTTTCTGTATTATTTGTATTTTGACAAATCAGTGTTTGGCAAATGAAGAATAGAACTACTGAAGAGGCAAGTAACACCTTCTGCTATAAACTAAATAGTCATGAGTGCATGCTACTATGTGTTTGATTTTATACCACTTGTGTTTGAGTGTTTTAAAATGTTTTACTTTCCATATAAAAAGGCTTCTGCCTATGTGTATTTTTAATGTATTTCTAAGGTGTTGGTGGTACCGCAACTTCTTAGGTAAATATACCACATAGTGTTGCCTCATGTAAACACTGAGATGGTGGCTGTGCTCTACTTTGAGAGATCCTGAATTTAATCCCAAGATCACCTGCCCCAGCTGCCTGCATCAATTGTGAATGCATTTTTGGGACTGGATCTGAGATGATTGAATTAACACAGCTGAAAGAATCTGGCCTGTTGTCAAGCCTGTCTGCCCCTCTACATCCCAGCAGCCCGTCAGCATTATCGTGTGACTGGTGTCAGACAAACAAGACAGTGTGAATCTTCTTCAGAAAGACCTTGGTTGCTTCTGCTAAGGAGGGTAAAAATTGCAGGGAGATCATGTGCAAGCTACCCGCAAGGAAGTCAAGATAAATGGGTCTGTTTCCTTAGAAACTCAGCAACAGTGTGGTCTGATGGAACTTTCAGTCTAGTAAAAACACCAATTTGCCTGACAGATCAAAGCATGAATATAGTTAGTACAAGAGCATAGAAAACTTTTACTTGTTTCTGTATTACTCTAAACATAGGAATGCTAGAGATTAAGAACAGCTAGTTAGATCCACAGAATATTTTCAAAATATTTTCTTTGCTATGACCAAATTCTCTTGTATTTAGCTTATCGCTACTTTTAAAGTTTTCTTGTGAAGAGCTGGATCCTGAATCTTTTCACAGGCAGAATTTAATTAAAAAGTGATGCCACCCATTAAAGAAGCCTGAAAGTCAATGGTCATGAAAGTAGTTGCATAAGGAATTAATGATACTGTGTTTGCGATGAGGGAGGATAGAGGGAGAAGTTCTGTAATTTAGCAGGCAAGTTTCTGGATTTAGAGCTGCTATTCTCAAGAGTAGTATGTGCAGTCCACTTCAAGGATGAATGATTTGCTAGTTATTTGCTTTGTTCCATGATTGTTCGCTTTTCACCTGTTGCACCAGTATCACTTAAGTTTCTGAATCCCAATTTGACTATGTATTGGACATGCATAAATTTACAATGAGAATTTGAAGAAGAGTTCTAATTAGCACATTAGTCAAGAGTAATGAAAGAAATAGAAATAAAGAGAGCTTGAAAAGTAGCTAAAATGTCAGCATCCAAGACAAGTCCCTGGGCACCCAATGTATTGAATAAGCCAAGGAATGCAGAAAGGAGATCATATTGCTGCTTACAGACAGTGCATGTTTTTCCTGTATTTATACTGAATTAGTTTTATGTTTCAGAGTTCCCCCTGGGTTACCCTCAGGGACCAGGAAATAAATTTTCTCCCTCAATTTACATGGGGACATAAAGGTTGTCTTTTGTCTGAAGGTACTGCAAGTACAGGATGGGGTTTACTGCTTATGACTTGCTGATATGCTTTGGTAACTGGTCAAGGGTTAAAAATTCACTTTTAACTATCTAGAATCTGACCCTGTCAGATTGGCAGGAACGGTCTGCTGATCTGGAGATTTTGGCTAACAATTTCCTCTCTATTTTAAGAATTCAAGGCTTTGGGTGAAGCCTGGCTCCAGCTCTCTTCCTGCTGCACATGGTATTTATGGGTTTTGATTATTTATTTTCCTGCACATTTGAAATGTTTTGTAGGGAGCTTGGACGTATGACGTATAGGATGTATGAACGCTTTAGAAAGTAAATTTTTAGTAGATGCCTGGAAAAACAAGATTCCTGCTTGTTTTTGCAGAAATCTGGATTTGATTGTTCAAGTGGGCTCTTGGAAAATGATCTGAGGTTCAAATTTTGTCTTTCGCTGTCTTGTTAAGGGGAGTTGCCTGCATGCTATCAGATGTTCTGTATAGTTTTATCTATTTGTTAAAAGTCCAAATGGATCAATTTTTGATCTCCATCCATAGGCAGCTTGATAAGCCCTTAATATTCTGCAGTGGTTGTTTGAATTGCTGTCACTACATGTAGTCTTCATCCTGAACAATACAGTTTTCCAGCATGATAAAACAGGAGTTCCTGTGTTGAATCTTCTGCACTAGTCTCCTTGGTGGATTGATAATTTGGTTTTTTTTAACTAATGTCTTTAAGTTTTCGTTCAAACTGCGTAAATGGCATTGCAGAATTCCTGGATCTTTTTTTTCTTCTCTGAGAATGCTTTAAAAGTAAACTGGAACTTGGATACATTTTTAATTAATTCCATTCATGAATTATTTCATATTCACTCAAACTGTGTTAATCTTTCTATATCTTTAACAAAATATTTGTAATTTTAGAACTTTATTAAAATATTCTGCTTTCTGTATTTTGCAGGTTGGAGTATAGAGCTGATGTGTTGAGTATATTTCTAAGAAACTGGTATATTGTCATGCGTAAACATATTGTTTGATCAAATCCTGAACACTTGCTTCTGTTTTTTAATTAGTTTTCATATTTGACTTTCTGCCACTGCACCTGAAACAAGTTGAGGAAGATAAACTTTGTAGAAGCAAGTGAAGTTATTCAGGAACTGAGTTTTCTAGTGTGTCAATTTACCATTGAAATGATAGATTCTGCTGTAGTCTCCATTGGAAAGAATGCTATCTATGGAAAAAAGCTGAAAATGTTGGAAATGAGACTGAATGTGGAAAAAAAAGACTACTGATTTTCTACAGCCTCAACACTATATTAAAAAGCCAAATAGAATGACATCTTGTAAGCTATGTTGTTAGTATTTAGTTTAAAGATGCTTTCAATCTGAAGTTTTGCAGTTCTTGAAATCTAGTTGTGTACCAGCTCGTTAGCTTTTAAATCCTAGCTGGAGAAAGGCCAAATCTTACGTATTTTGCTGAGCTTGTGAACACGTTTTCCCCTAATGCAACCGTATCTTCCTCCCTTATGCTCTTAATTTCTTAGTTCTTTAAAATAGTGCCAAAGCTGGAATCTGTCTTCTCTCTTGTTCATTCACAGTCTTTCAGAGCTCTCAGCGCGCTGAAATAGAAAACTAATGGATGAGAAGCAGAAGAAATTAGTTTTGGTATTAGTAATCACTGGTGGGTGGAATTTTGACCAAAGCAGAGAATTAAACTAATATGTTTTCCGAGAAACTAAAGCAACTGGTTGGGAAACGCTGGGAATTAAGGGCACCTTCTTCTACACACTTAGATCTCCACTCACTGTCAATTCTATCTCCTTGACCTGTGGGCCCCCCCCCCCCCCCCCCCCACCCC
>JANHGB010051888.1:18926-92174 GCA_026283785.1 Coracopsis vasa | reverse complement strand
TCGTTTCAGCTTTCATGAGTATGTGCTTGATACAACATCAACAGCAAATGTTTCGTGATCTTCAGTGCTACGAGATTGCCTCTGGCTGCCTGTCCAACACAGGGGGAGGTGGGGGCTCCTCAACCCTGCAGCAGTGATTTACACATGTAAATTAGATGCTGTAACCAAGAATAGGCGCTCAAAGTGGGACAGCTCTCCTTCAGGTTTTCTGCTTACTTATTCACCAAGGTCATGCCCCAGTTCCTCATCACCATCTGGTCACACTATGACCCTCTGGTCTCATGTCTGCAGCAGCTGGACTCTGGGCACAGGGAGGAGTTAAGGTTACTAATTGGCCTTTTCGTTCTCCAGCCACTACCTCTGATGTTTAAGAGAGCTGGGAGGGCTGAGGCTTCTCTACATTCTAGCATTTCTTTGAGGGCATGGCTGTCACCAACATGCAGACAGGATGGCATGCAGCCCCATGGGGGAGCACACAGATGCTCCCAGAGCTCAGGGTAAAGCCTGTTGGGTCACTTTGACAGTCCAGGGCTTTTTGGCATAAACCAAACAAGTGATGCAAAGTGACTGAAGGGCAGCGAGACATAAGCTGGAGTAGCCCCAGGACACCCTAACCAACAAGTCAGTCTGGGCAGGACAGTGCCCCTGGGCAGCCCCATCTCCTAGGGCTCCTGCGAGGTAATGCTGCACTGACCACTGTATTTTGACCTCTCCTTGAAAGGCATTTATTCTCCTCTTCCCATCCCTCTTAATTTCTTTTTTCAGTCTTGAGACAAAAGTCATCTTTCAAAATAAGCTTTAAATCTGGTTGTGGTAGTTGGTGAAAGATGCTTTAGAGCGTTTGCTACACTGGAGACCTCTACATGAAGGATGCCCTAACTAGCCTTACCGCTAGTGAAAAAGCTTCCCAAGTCAAGTAGTAAATTCACACACAAAATCAGTTTTCAGATACAGTAGGGAACTCATTCAGCTTTGTGTGGTTATGCAAGCTGATACAAATGCCTTATTAATTAGAAAATCAATCATGCTCTCCAGCTGATTGATGTTAATTCTACATTGAAAGGGGGAACAATAGTACAATCAAGACTAGACCATGTCTTCCCATTACAGAGAAAGGGACAAGACTGCATTTCAAAGTGATTCTGCTGTAATGAGCTGCAAGGATATACTCAGTGTGGTAAGGACTCTTCTAAGAAGTGGCACATTATTTTGATCAACAATACTCAAACTCATTCTGGATCCTGATTCTAAGGAAATTTCATATGAAGATTAAAGGAAATTATTATATGATCAGAGGAGATCGCAAAGGAGAAGAGCTGTAATTATCCAAGGGGCAGCATTAATAAATAGTAAAGAGCCGAAAACCCTGTGAAATCAGGAGAGGACAAGAACGTGCTAAGAGAGCTTAAAGTGTTTCAGGGCATGCAGCTAAGGCCTCAAAGCTATAAAATAATCTACTTTTTAAGATATTGAGAACAGTTCAAAAGCCTAATGTTAAGCAATTGAATGATGATTAAAGAACCCAACTGAATCTTCACCTGTTCCACATTATTTACAGTCAGCCCTGCCAGCATGAGGACTGGTAGCAAATAGTGCTAGCAACCATGTGCATACCACCCCAAAACACTGTGGCTGGCCAAAACCTTTTGAAAATACATGCAAGAATCATGCTAAATGACTGGAAGATGACTGGAATACAATCCTTTCAACATGAGTCAAGCTATGGAGAAGAAATAGCTCATTACCATGCAAACCCATGTTGTCTTGTTCCAGAATAATTGTTGTATAGCATACCCTATAAAATGCAAGACAAAGACTCAAGGCTTGTAAGCCAAGTAAAATTCAAATTACACCATTGACATAGCTGAAGGCTCTATGCAATTTTAATCAAGGGGGGTACAGTGTATTTGTGAGACAAATGAGCAGGGTAGTTATATCAGAAAGAGCTCTCTAATATGCAACCTGACTAATACGCTTGAACATGGGTAAGAAAATACTCACCTTGACTACCAAAGGCCAAGGATATTCACACTTGCAAAAAAAACACCATAATCATTCTGTGCCAATGGAATTTAGCATTTTTTTAATAGTTCATGGAAATGCTCCACACTCCAGTGGCTGTTCCTTTTCTCTCCCATCTTCATCACTGTTTGTAGTATAAGAGCATGCTGAAAATTCAACAAGACTTTGGGTCCCCCTGGACCAAAACCACTCACAAATGTATTCCTGCCCTGAAGTATTACCACTTTAAATAGACATAGTGGACAACAGGCTGATACACACTAATACCAGAGGCTGGGAGTTATTAGATCAAAGGCCCATGTTAACTTGAAGTGCTGGTCTCCAAAGCAGAGGATTCCAGCCCATGGTCAGTAGGTGGGACCTATCTCTGGGCCGCTCAGAACAATTGGCAAAGCTCCTGACCTGCTGTGCCATTTGGGCTGCTGGCCTTTGATGGTGGATGACCTGTCTTCCCAGGCATTTAAGCATCCCTCCAAAATATTTTAAGGAGGTTGGAGATGGACAGGTCACCCTCTTGGTGTGAGGAACAGGTATTGAAGGAAGGAGAAGAGGTGTGAGGTGAACCAGTGAAAGAGAACAGAAGAACCAAAACCTAGGACCATACAGTGAGGCTTCTGTCTGATGTGAGTGATTCATAATCAGAAAGCCAGCTGATTTGGGAAGAAAAGTTATTGAAAATGCCCGATACATAGTGTGGGAAACTGGCTCATCAAGTAGTTGTTATTTTTCCATGGCAAGCCCTGGTGAGCTCTCTGAAAGAGCTTTGCAAATGCCCCAGGAGACACACAAGTTTTGCAGTGGTTCCTGCTGGGCTGCTACAGACTGGCTTCATTTAGTTTCAATATGAGTAGGCGCTCCACGTGTCCTGGGATCAAACACAGAGTGGATCTCCATGCTGTTTCATGTACTGTGTACACTGCAGCTGAGACATTTCCAGTTTCATAACTCAAGAATTCAAAAATAGATATAAATTTACACATTCCGCCACAAACAGATGGTGTCTTTGGCTGGCTTTCACTGTGTTCCTCGAAGGTAGCACTAGGTTGCAGAAGTCAATCTTTCTACAATTTCTTCTTGCAGGAGGTTTTGGGCTTGTTTTGGTTTATCATTCATATTGCAGACTGGCAGGGGACCAATGAACACGAGCGGACTTACCAAACTATTTCCTATGCCAGGAGACGTGATAACAGCTAGAGATGGTCACAAAACAAAGTTCTGGTTCTTCATGGCACTCTGGAGGACTGGTGTGAGCAAAGAAGACACCAACCTGTATTTAGGGTTCACGGATATCCCAAAGCTCTTAGGAGAAAGAATCACAATATTTCTCCAAAGTCACTTCTTTTTGCAGACCTAGGGGAAAAATATCTGAAGAAAAACAGCTGCTACCCCTTCTCAGGCTGAGGATGTGACTGTGGTACAGGAATATTTGGGCAGATTGTGTGGGGGCCTTCTCAGTCTGCACCAGTTGTTGGCTGTGAGGACAGATTGCCTCTGGATGGGGACAGCTCAGGGGAATGGTCCCCTCAGCAGAGCACATGTAGGTCCAGTTCCAGCAGAAAAGGTCATTCACAAGGAAATGGTATCTGATAATGTGTCCCCTGGGAGAACTTGCAGCAGTTTCCCATCCTGAATGCAGCTGCTCCAAGGGCTGGGGAGAGCTTGACTGCTTGCTGCAAGTCTGCTCCTCAGCCTTCACAAGTAGCCACTGCTTCCTCGTGCCTTCTGCAGCCAAACCCCGATTCTATACAAGTGAAAAAGCCCTAAACCTCACAAGAAGGACCATGCTTGGGGCTGTGTGGGTGAGGGATTGCCCCACATGAAGGTGATGGTCTCAGACACCAGCTCAGCTCTGTGCCACCAGCGCCACTGATGCTTCCCAGTAAACTCACCCTGATCAAAAGTTATTCCTCTGCATCTATTCTGATCCCCTTTGTATCCTCTCGCTGTTTATCCTGCATGGGCTAGGTCAAAGTACAAATGCCACAGAGCAGCTGGGATCAGTGAAAGCTTTGCTGAGCTGTTTGGGCTGGTTATGTAAGGGGAGTACATGTCATTTGGACCACCCAGAGAAACACTTCCCAGTGGTGAGAAACTCAAGTGAGGATTACATGTTACAGCTATGGATTCCTTCAGCTTTTGAGCTGACGATGAATTTACTGGGGAGGAGATGAAGGAGAGATGGCAAAACCCAAGAACAACCTAGCAACAAATGTGCCAGGGGAAGCAGCTCTTCAAGCAGCCTATTGAACACTGGCATCACACAGGGAAGGGAAGCTTGCCAGCATATTTCATTAAAATACCTTTCCATCACTTAACAATCATTCTCCGTGCTTTAACAGCATTTCCCCTCCAAGGTTTCTAAACAAACCCATAAATATCAGCTCAGCCTTGGAAGAGAAGTGTTTTTAGAGCTATTTTATATGTAGGCAAATGGAGAGACAGAGAGGTGTTGCCCAAAAGTACTGTTTTATTTCCCCAGCCCTGCACAACAGCAAGTCTGTACATGTGAAGCCGGATAACCAAGTGGCTGTTTGCATAATGATGGTCTGAGTTAGTGGCCAAGCCAGGAATCCAGGACTGGTGACTTATTCACTTCTTTTCCTCTTCTAATAAAACTTTCCACAGATGCTGTGGGTGAGAAGTTACATGCCAAATTCCAGGAATAAGTACATTGGAAACAAATGTGCTGTGTGACCTAGTAAAGTGTGTTTACAAATGGACTGCTTCTACTATTGCCGTAACACCAATTTGATGCATAAAGAGATCTGAAATTGGATGAGCAGCACCTTGATTCTCTGTTCCCTCTAATGATGCCCTGTGCAGCTCAAAGATAGATTTTTCATGTGGGTCAGTCAACTTCTGAATAGCAACATGAAATATTTATTTTTTCCAAGTCAGAAGAATAGCTGTCTTCCTTGATTTTTGTCTATGGCCCAGCCAAAGAAATTTTCCAGTAACTAGAATTTTCCTAATGGTAAAAAAAGTGCCTGTGTTACACATGCACCATATTTCATTTAGTCTAAATTACTGAGAACAGACAAAAAGCAGACCTATTAATCTGCTTGAAAATAGGGAAACTTTTGCTGTATGATCCAAACAGAAAACTCATGCTAAATGTTGTTATTGATGTGACCTTTAAAAAGACTATGTCAAGGATTTCTCTGGAACTGTTCATATGCCACCCTTCATTTTTGTCTATTATAAGGTCACACAAGGTCTGACCTTGTAATAGGTTGCTTCATTACAGTGGGCCATGCTCCGATCTTTTTAAGAAATGTACTTCCCCAAGTGCACATGGAAACAGCTGACAGTAATAAACCCAATAATAATAATGGCATGTTGTGGCTGAAAATCGTCACACTAATGCGTAATGGTATGAAGTACATATGGACTTTCCAAAGGCAGCCTTCAAGGCATGCAAAGCTATAGACAGTGCAGGGAGGAGCAGCTCCTCCACAAAAATACTCCAATCACTGTGAAAAGCCCCCCCTACATTTACTCCAGGAACTTGGAGCCTTCGTTCTCATGTACTGCTATCACAAAATAGCTATGAGGCTAGCTGATAGGAGCAGAAATTCCCTTTTTTGTGGGAACAGAGACGTATTGGCTGAGGAACAAGGACCCAGCTCATAGAGAAGGTGCTCTCCTGCCGCAGGGTTAAACCAGCTGCGGAGCTGGGCAGCATGGTGGCTTGAAAAGGTGCCAATGCCATAAAGGCTTTTCAGTGCAGGGGTTGCGGGGAGTCCAGTAGTTTGGGTTCATATCTGCCACTGACATAAGCTCCCAACACTGTCAGAGAGACCTAGAAAAGCTTGTGTGTGCTAAGCCCAAAGTGTTTCACATTTATGTTATCTGATGTTGCCATCCCAGTCTCTCTGGAGACACTGATGTCCGTCTTCCACCCTCAGGGACAGATAAGTAAGAAACCACACATATTTCTGGTAGAGCTGGATGTAATCCCATCAGAGAAAGCATCTGATGTTTTAATATTTAGCTTTTTTTTCTTTTTGCCCTGAATAATAAAAAAAAACCCAAAAACTCAACAAAGCCACAAATGCATAGAGACATTTTCTCTATGAGGAAATTCCTTATAAGGAGCTGCCTCAGTTTGTAAAAGGAAGGTCAGAGTGGATCCCAAGACCACTGGAAGACATTTAAGTACCTCAAATTTAGCTGCTATAGGATGCCCAGTCTTTGCCTAATAGCAACACGCCTTGCACAAAGTGGCTCATGCTTTTGGGAGACTGTGAGCCAGGTTTCCAGGTGAAAAAGGAACAGATTCTCTGTATGCTTGATATGATGGGGCTGCAGCCTTAATTGGTAAGAGGATCCAGAACAGCACAGAGCATCTTATCTGCTGAGGGTCAAGGTGTCTGGAGAGGACATAGTCAGTGTCAGAATAGTGTCCTGCATGCTCAGTGCCTGGTGACGTGCACAAGTATAATATTTTATCAGTACCAATGTCCAATCCATCTTTTAATCTGCAGCTCAACCTGCCTGGCAGCCCATGGCATGGAGTTCCCCAGCCCGACTGTCCTTTTCACTGCCTGCACTCCTCTTTCTCACCCAGACAGAGAAAGGACAGGAGAGGAAATGATAATGTGTTTTTCCTTCTGTCAGAGGAAGCACCACCTTTTAAATTAGCTGTCATTTGGAAAGCAGTCACAGGATTCCCAGCAGAGCGACTCTCCTCCCCAGAACTGCTCCGGCATTACAAGTACAATGAAGGCCACCCAGACACGCGATGCAATGTGATGCACAGATGTTGATAAATTCTCCCATGTGAAAAAATATTAAGTCATTGCAAACAAAACAGCCTCATAAACAGAGCTTAGGAAACTATGATAAATCAAGTTAGTTAGGCAGCAGAGTTGGTAAAAGCCGCTGTCTCAGCTAAGGCAGATTGAGAGTTGAACACATGCTGCGTAGATCAGCATTTTAAACACATACCATTTACTGGCCTTAATGAATACTGAAAGCCCAATAAGCAGGAGCCACCCAGACATGGCTTCATACAGACATCAGTGGCATTGTGTTTCATTTTGTTTGCTAACGAGTTATCAATAGCAGTAATTTGCTGCTGATAATGCTGCAGGTTATAAAAGAGAAAAATTAACAAGTTCTGTTAAATGAGGAAACGGGCTCTACACTCCTCTTCATCCTGGTGCATGAGCTGATGCGAGGCAGGGTTGCAGGCAGCAAAGGCATCGAGGTCCCTGGCTGAGGCAGAGCTGTGGCAGTGGTCACCACAGCTGACCACCACGGGATGTTTGGCCACAGTTCCAGCGCAGCCACTCCCTGCCAACAGGGAGGGGATTGATGAGCCAGCTGCTGTTAGCACTGCTCTAAGTGCTACTGAAGGGACAGAAAGAAGGGAAAAGGCAAAACAACACGGCCTGGGAATAATAAAGCCACAGGCTGAGTTCATCCTGCCACAGCGTTAGGTAGGACTCCTTATCCCAGCTTACCTCCTTGTAACTGGACTTTGCAGAAAGTCAAGAGTAGATTTAAGGTGGGAACTCTGGTAATCCTGAGCTCTGGTCCTGATCCAACTGCTGCCTTCCCCAGGTCTTGACTGACTTCTCTGAGTTGTACTGTTGTAAATCCTGAACATCATCCTCAGCCATTTGTGGCAATACATAGACATTGACTTAGGCACTGACCTGCCCAGCTCACTGTGAGAATTGATTTCATACTGTTTGTAAAAAGCTTCAAGGAAGAAACTCCAGGCAAATGCAAAATATTGTTGTTTTTACCCATTGTGGTTAACGAATGGTATTCTTGATGTTAAATAAACAAATGCAGAAGTCAAAATAATCCCAGAAAGTGGCTCATAGTGAGGAAGGAAAGTGTTAGGAAGGTAGAGGTGGCCTTTGCCTGGGCACGGCAGGAGAGAACAGGTGGGGACAAGGCATGGCCTGGAGGTCAGTGCCTTTCGTGCTCTTTCCTAATAGCCGGGCTCACTCGTGCAGTGATTTTCAGCAAATCTCATCTGTTCACCAATCTCTGAGGTAGATGCTATAAAACACACTGTATTTTGTAGGTCAAATGCAGTTCAGTCATTTGCTAAGCACCTTGAACTCCTGGAATGAAAGCAGCGTGGATCAGCTCCTGAAGTGCTGGCTTGAACTGGCACTTGGCGCCAAGCTGGGCAGACCTCCAGCTGCACACAGAGTCAACAGGGTGCTGCCTGAAGAGAAACATGCAGGAACCTCAGCACTGGGTGCTGGCAAAATAAAATACTATCATTACAGTTGCTAGCGTTAATGAGGGTCCAACCCTTTCCATCTGTCAGATAAAGGCAGTAAGTAAGTGTGTAGTGTTAACGTCGAGGTTTTTGCGATGTAACGGATAAGCCATGTGCGCATGAACAGGCGATTCTGTAGGGCACTGTGGTGTACAGCAAACACCAGTGTAATGGTCACCTTGGGGTAAATGAGGGGATGCTCAGGAGGTGCTGGAGAGCTCTTCCACTAAATTGGTCACTTGGAATACCCTGAGCCCCCAGGACTTAGTATTTTATTCATGTAGATGCAAGCAACCATGCAGAGGACAGTGAAGCTTTTATTTATTCTAGTGTTAGTGTGCTCCTTCCTTCTGTGGATTCAGGCTTCATGCACTCCTTGGAAAAGCCGGAAAAGCCTGAGTTGTCCTATTTTCCAGTTATTTTTTGTAGAAGGCAGTTACATAGATCCACCTTTTCATCACTGAAAGTGAATGGGCATCCCTGGCTCTCAGCTGGAAAAGCCTGAAGAAAAACAGGATCTGAATGTTTTGCAGTTTGCAACCTATGGTCTTCAAGTCCATTACCAGGCTGACTCTCGCTGATGATTCCTTGGCACCAGAATGGCTCATGCCTCCTTGGGAACCCAAAGGGAAGATCACTGTGACACATGGCAAAAAAGAAAACACAGTTGCAGATGTCATCTAGGGTAGGGGAGAGCAGGTTGCAGGAGGTTTTGCAGCCTGCCCATGCTGGCTGCCAGGCACAGTCTGTGGCTCTCTGTCTGGCCAACCCATGAGGCTCCTTGCCTATTTCCCAGCTTTGTTCCTTGTTTCCTTCCAGCAGGATGAGCTCTGTCTCAGGACAGTTGATGGGGAGGCTCCTATGGCTGCTCAGGAGCCAGCAAACTGTGTCCAGATTGTGGCTGAAACACAGGGTGGAAAAGGAAAGCAAAATCTACATGAGTGTCTGGGTTTTACCTTCAGTTATCTTCTTTTGCAGTTTTTAATTTTAATTTAGGCTAACTAATGTGCTTATGACTATAGATGTGGATTTATTGGTTTAGGTGCCATTAGTAAAGCCCTGACATTATGGACTTCATGGAGGACTAGAGCCAGGCTGCTGCTTGCTTGTCTGCACGTCTGCCACCACAGGCAGGTTACAGGATATAGGGAGTTTGGATCATAACCAACAGGCAAGAGACAGCTTCCTAGTACTAATTTAATTGTGAAATCTTTGATTTTTAACTCCCCCCTTTGCTGTTTGTGGTGCTGATGGAAATCAATTAAAAGTATTGTGCAATTAAAAAAAACATTAATGGTTTCCTTCCTCTGGAATTGAGAGCTTTCTTCTGAGCAGGAGGGAGGGGTTTGTGAACATATCTTTCCTTTTTAGGGGGCTAAATAGAGGCTTCTATCCTCTCATGTTTTAATTAATTTTTTTATAGTTGCTTCATTAATTGATATTTATGTATTGCTTGTTGTGCATAAATTCTGGAAACAGCACATAAGAGGATGTTCTCATTACAGCTCTACAAGTGCTTGGCCAATACTGGAATATTAATAATTGGAGTCACATGGAAAAGTACAGTTTGTTTCCCTTTCTCTGAGGTTTCTGTCCCATATGGTGCCTTCAGGGAATAAACAGTTGCTTCAAGAAAGGCATTTTTTTGTGTGTGCTGCAAGAATACTATTGGTAATGCCAAACTGATGGGGATGCAGCTGAAGTACAGCCTGTGCAGCACAGTTTTGCAGGTTCTATAAGCCTAAATATGGACAGAAAACACCTTCCTGTGTGCGTCTTTCGAAGTCCCGCTACATGGTGGTTCGGCCTCCATGCAGCTTCCCTCTGGGAAAGGCAGACAAGGATCCAGGCAAGACATTTCTGAAGGGTAATGTTTGCTTCTGTTTAGTACCCGAGTGCCCACTGGACAGTTGTTCTGTTGCAGAAATGTCTGAGGAAGAGAGAACCACTTTTGTCACTGGATGTCACAACCTTATCCCACTGAAATCTGCAGAGATCGTAGCTCAGCCTAGCAGCCCTTCCACCTGCAGTGTCTAATTTAGATTACAAAGAGCAATTTTCTATCTTTAAAAAGAAAAATAATAAATAAAAAGTTGGGGATTTACAGGAGCAGTTGCTTTGGGTCTCTGGAATCATGACTGTGACTTAGCAAAGCATCCCTCCATCACCCATCTGTGTGAGCATCCTTAAATGCTCACGTGTCCCTCTGCCCAGATGCTAAAGCATGAGCTCCTCAGTGGCCATGTGCTCAGCAAGCCAGTGCCCCAGCTCCAGGTGGGACTGCAGCACAACACCTGCCTGTGGGACCCAAGATCATACTGAAATCACTCAGTGCAGCAAGTGTTCCCTGTGGCTGAAAATCAAGGTCTGACGTGCTTCTTGTCGATGCTCTCGAGCTGTATCATCTCGGTTGGGATTTCTCTGTTGACTCGGCTAAAAAAATCTCCCCCACAGAGCAATCAGACGATGTCCTCTAAAGGCATGCAATCTGCTCAAGAGTGGCGAGTTATGATCTGCCCACAGAGCTATTGTTATTTGAGATTTTATTAATCATTTACTACATTTTATGAGGTTAGTCACCTGCATCGCCTCTGCGCTGACACAACAATTTACCACTACAAGGATGAAAAATAAAATAAAAGATCATTTACCAGCAGCTCACAACGCTCTTACCAGGTTAAAAAGGCAGCTGGCAGAGAGAGATTTCTGCTGGGGAATCAACACAAAAGAAAAAGGAATGATGAGGCACAGCCAGAAGGGTATCACTGAAGATCAGTTTTATACTGAAGTGTGTGATAACCAATTATTCAGAGACATTTTGAATTGATAGCTCTGGCATTGAGCTATCTCTCCCATGGGTTTGTAAACCTCTCACTGGCTTAGCTCTGGTAACATTTATTTAGAGATATATGAGGGCATCACTGGAGACCACAAGAGGACAGTGACATTAGGCACATAATGTAGATATTAGATAATATAGATTATATGTATATTAGATCTATTAGAAAGCACAGAACTAGCTAATGTTCTGCCATAAATGTATATTACTTCATCAAGGTCAATGGCATCTCCTCCAGCTCTCACCAGCTGTGGATTGGACCCACGAGCTATCACACAGGACTTGGAGAACACCCCACCAGGCAGAGGCAGCCTGTGTTGGGAGCCTCATGTTCCCTTTCAAGCTGGGAGCAACAAATAGGGCTAAGCTATGGACGCACAGCAACCTGTCTCACAGTTTGGCTTCTCGTGGCAGGATGCTCAGGGAAATGCAGGACAATGCCTTGTTCCCATGTGGGCAGGACATGGACACAGCTGGCCACGGTGGGTGAGCAGGATACTGTGCCATGCTCACAGGGGAGCAGAGCTGAGCAGGAGCTTCCAGTCCCCTTAAAAGCATTTTTCAAAATAGCTGATAAATTATGTATGAACTATAAATGGCCAGGGTAAATCTGTTGGCAAGGAGCAGCACAGCACAGTTAGTGTTGACAACTGTAACTGGCAATTTATAGCCACCGGTAGACCACTGTTAAGGATACTACTCAGTCTTCTAAGTGAGTCTATTCTACTTACAGCAGTAGGAAACAATCCCCCAATCTCTCCTTGTTCAGAAGGCCTTCTCCTCCTGGCTCACCACAGCTTTGCTCTCTAGCTTCTTCAGGAATTCATGGAGTTGAGACCTACCATCGCTTGCTGTTTCAGGTATTTCCCAGTGAGAGACACTTGCAGCCTCTGGCTCGTAGCTGTCATGGCAATGGAGCACAGGATTTCTTTCTGGCCACAGCTGCTGAGGACTTGGAACAGTGGTTGCCTCTTGATCGTGTGATGGGAAGTGTACAGCACTGTGGTGATGCATGGGGTGGACCTCTGCCACACCAGCCAGCAAAACATTTCACCTTACTGCTGCGTGTAAGGAGAAGTGATAGTTTATTCTCCAGACCTACTCCAGGTGCTCCTCCTGCAAAGGGGGCAGAGCATCTTGACTGCTGCTGGTGAGGGACATGTCTGTCCTGCCTGAAGGTGGGTGGTATGGCTGGGTGTTGGAGGGATGGAAACGTGCTAAAACCAGACAAACAGCCCTTCCCCCACTTAAAGCACTGCTATGACAAATATGCAAAAGTCACATATTTTGCAAGTGTAGAGCCTTCCTAGCAATAATTAGCTTCTAAACATTCCCCTGTCCTGTATAATAAATGAACAGCATAGTAAATGTTATGAGAATAATTCATTATTCATCATGAATAACAAATGAAGGGAATAATTTACCATCCACTGATCTTTAAAATGGCCCTGCTTCTTTTTTAAGCATGTAGGGATGCCAAGTGCTGAGGAAGAGGTCCATGTTCGGTCACACAGACACTACGGCTGCAGCTGCTGCTGGGTGGGTGTCCTGGCCTCGGGGCTGGCACGCTGCTGCTGTTTGCTGGTGGTACCATGACATAGCCTCTGCAGATGTCACCTTTTGCATGGACAAGGATGGTGCTGCATCTCTGATATCCTTTCCACCCCCATGCTCTTTCCTGAGCCCATCTGTCTCCATGCACGACTGTCATCCTAGGCCAGTATGTACCCTAGGCCAGTACATTCCCAAAGCCCTGATGTATGCCTCCAGTATGCTGTTGTACTTTGACCATGACAAAGAGCCCTGAGACATCAAAACAGTGATTAAAGGCATGGTCACACAGGTAAAAAGGAAGAATATTTTTTTGCCTCATCAGCTTTGTGGCCCACACAACACCTGTTCTACCTGCCTGGTTGGGCAGGAAGATGCTATTCTCCCATCACGTTCAGCACCACAGCCCAAATCCAGGCTTGCTCCCCACCAACACCTTTCCCTTTTTACCTCCCTACAAGCAGCTCTCCTTTTCCTATTTCTCAATATCAGATTTCTTTTTCCTTATCCACAGCCAATCTGTTCTGCTGTTGTCTGTGTCCTCCAAAGATCATAGTGTTCATGGGATTTAACCCCTTGAAAAGCCTCCCTCTTTTGCCCTTCTGGAAACCTGAGAGCCTCCCCCACCCCCAACCCCTTTCCTTGGGAGCTTAATACTGCTTGGGGGTAGCATTTGTGGACCCATTTCTGTGTTATCACTGCTGATTATTACTTGTTTATTGCTCTTCCTTCTGTTGTGTTCCCTCAGTGCTCCAGATGACAGACAGCACATAAATCACTGTAATGGAGCACAGCAAACAGAAAGGAAGGTACACAAATTGTGTGTGTGCAGTGGCAGATAAGGAGTGTTAGTGGATCCTTTTGGTGTCTTTCACAGTCAGGAGTCAAGGAAGCTGTGCTCCCAGCCCAGGTATCTCCTGCACCCCAACCACTAAGGACGGCTGAGAAAATACCCTTGAGAAATGGGGCCCTGCAAAAATCACTCCGCATGTCAACACTTGCCGGCTGCCTTGGCATGCCAGCAACCCCTGCAGATTATTTTCATGTGTGACTTGTTTAAAAACCCCTAAATGAACACATACAGCCCATAGACCAGAATATAAAAACTAAAATTCTACATTAGGATTTTAGGAAGTTATTATTTTTTATTCTAACCTTTCACCTACTTTATTGCTCCTGGATGTGAATAAGCACTAAAACATAAAGGGTAGTTAAAAGCATCTGCCTATTACACAGTAACTGCCCTCATGTGAATTTAGCTTGGTGAGTACATTTAATGTTTTCCAATGATTTCAGCTCTAAGTTTTGCTAAACTTGCTTTTTTGGAGACTATTTTTGAGTAAAGACTTCTGTAGGATAATCAAGATAATGCCGGCAAACTGACTTATGACCTCCAATATCTCAAAATATCCACAACCCTGCTGACTAACTGAGTATATTTTTGGCTGTCTGAACTTTCCAACCCTGAATGGAGTGATTAGCTACAAAGGGGGGATTTATATTTAAATCAGCTTGAGCTAATGAAACTCTGGTGTGTGCCTCAGAAGAATACATCATGATGCTGTGCTGAGGAGCAGTTAACACCTCACTGGCTGCCACTTTGCATAAAAGCCCACCACCCCAGCAGGACCTGGACTTCTCTCACCCACCCAGATACCAGGAATAGGAGCATCAAAATCATGCAACATCTCCAGCCTAATAACATTTAGGCAGGGAGCTGAAATGATCAGACACTCAGAAGAAGTCTAGAAGACGCTTTCTGGTAACAAGTGACACAGGAAGAGTCACACCAAGCACTGCAGCCAACTGCTAGGCTTTCTGAGCCGCTCTTTTCCTTGGGGCAGTGTAGAGGGATGTTTCAGTCTCATTGTTCCTTACACATACCCTCTGGTTCTGGAGGACTGCCAGATTTTCATGCGTGTGCATGATTTTACAGCTAGATCCCACAAAACCTACCTACAAGAAGCCAGCAAAAAGCTTCCTTAGAAACCTGCAGAGACACGCAGTTCAACAGGGTCCCTAAGACAATCCATAAAATGCATTTCCCGGGAAGCTCTGATTAACACAGGCTGCTTTAACCAGAATT
This sequence comes from Coracopsis vasa, assembly GCA_026283785.1. Classification (NCBI taxonomy): domain Eukaryota; kingdom Metazoa; phylum Chordata; class Aves; order Psittaciformes; family Psittacidae; genus Coracopsis; species Coracopsis vasa. The sequence continues at coordinate 77,429 of JANHGB010051888.1, read as the reverse complement.
AAAGCACTAATCTGGACACATGCATAGAGGTATGAGCTATGATTTGACCCTCCACATGTGCTCTCTTCAAAGACAGCAAGATGACCCATCTCATCCCAGCTCACAGCACTGACCTGCAAACTGGGACCTTGGTGCAGGTTAAAGGAAAGTTTTAATTGGCATTATGCCTTCTCAGGCTTTATCGGTCAGCTTTGAAGTCTAACCAGCTTCCTTGTGAGGAATTCAAATTTGGCATGCTTGCATGAGACATAATGTGGTAACAGAGGTAGCTCTATATGTATGGTAATTTTTAGAGTTGAGTGACATTTCTCAAGTGGGTAAGTTCACTGCAAAATGCAGAAACCAATGGAATTTGTGAAAAAAATTAGAAAGTGTACAAATGTTTCCTTTTGACATGTCAAAAGAAATGGTTTGGAGATACAGAGACATTTTGTTTCAACATCATCAAAACAAAATATTTTGACTTTTTGTTTTGAAACAAGCTTTGTTGTTTAAAAACTGACCTAAATTTTAGGAGAAGAGTTTTTTAAACCAGCATTATATAATTAAAAAAAACCCAAACCAACATTTCTTTTCCTGCTGAGGAAAATGCTTGGGTTTACTCATTTTTCCCCTGGTTTTGCATTTGACAACCAAACTGACAAATCCATATTCATCTGCTTTCTCACTGTTAACACTCATGTCACATCCCCAGCTGCTAAAAGAAAGCAATGCCTTCATCCAGCAACGCATCACTGCTGTTACTCAACATCCCTGCTTTCACTGTGCAAAAAAGAGACTGCTATAATGGAGTATTGTCCACTCCATGTGGAGTATGTCCACAAAAAGCATGATGGCATCCCAGGTACCTGCAGCCATAGGTGATTCGGTGTCCCTGGCACAGGACATGGACATGCCTGACTGCTCCACAGCCACCACTGTCTTCAGCCCCCACTGCACCTGGGCTGGCCTCTGCCAGGAGCTCTGTCCTTATCAGGGCTTTATTTAGTCAATCGGGTTAATGAATCACTCTGTGTTTTGCCAGTGAAATGAACCCTCACTAGAGCCTTATCTCCTGATCTCGCACAGTAAGAGAGCAGAAGAACAAAGGCGGATTTATCGTGTCCTCTGTTACTCACCACCTGAAAAGGCTGATACGGCTCAGCAATGTGGCCACACTGCTTTTTAATGGCTAATTTATCTGCTTTCTGCTTCCCTTCCCACCCATGAGTTTCGATTCCAAAAATATCTTTAATAAAACAGTTGCTGTGGAGCTGGCTTTGTTTATGGCTGGCTTAGTTTCTGCTCTGGCTCTGGCACTCTTAGACAACTGGTTTGCTGGTGTTTAAGTTCACCGTCCTCCCAAGCACTGCTTGCTGCAGAGCTGGGACCCTCTAAAACCATCAGGCACATTCTTGTGTTCAGGATGCTGTGGACAGTGACCCTCAGTGGCCTGCACTGCAGAGCCAAAGGTCCATGAGGATATCTTGTGCCCTTCAGATGCTGCTATTCCCTGTGATGTTTGAAGCCACCCATGCCCTTGGGGTATCCTTAAGCACTGGAGAAGTCTGTTCATTAACAACAGATGAGTTTAGGGTTTTAGTATGTCCACAGACAGGATAGTTCATCTGTGTGTGAGAAAGGGCCATGAGCTGCCTGAAACACACATCTCTGCCATGGCAGTCTGAGCATCAATGGAACCACCTCCTGCTGCATGCAGCGGAGCCAGGATTTCAGCCTGTGCTTCATCAACAGCTATTGACACACCTAGTCTTCAATCTCACTGCTTTCTGGGCCTTGGCTTCCTCATTTAATTTGATTAAAAGCTCTTCTGCCCAGGATCTGTCTGGACACTAGCTATTATAACATTTTCATCATGGGGTAGCTGGATCCTGTTGCCACAGAAGCACATCCAGTATTTTTCCATTCCTCCCTGCAACTCTGGGAGTTTGCGCCAAGATTCAGGATTAAGGGGAGTTCCTACTAAGCAGCGATTTCCTGTAAATTGTTCTTATGCCTTTTGTGACATGAGAGCCTTCAGCTGTCTCTTTCTAGTCTCTTTCTAAATTTTGCAGTAGTGAAGGGATGCTTCAGTTACACTGGTGAGCAGGAAATCGAAATGCATTTTAGTGCTCTGCCCAGCACTGTGGTTACCAACTACTGATTCATTCACAGTGCACTGCTAGTGTCATTTGCTTCTATTTTAGTTTATTCCCTTTCCCTCCTACCCCTCTCTGTTTTCTATAACAACCCCAGGCACAGATAGATGCTTGGTGGCTGAGATGGAGCAGTGACATCTCTGCAGCTCAGGGCTCAATGGCCAGCTGCAGTGACGCAGAGGACGCATAGCTGCTTTAAAAAAACCCCTCTCTCCAGGACATTACAACTCAAAAATAATTTCCAGTTCTATTATTATTCTCAGCCCAGGGCAATTGCACTGTGGTCTCAGTGCAGCCAGCTCTGCCAGTCGCTCCTGTTAAATATACTGAGTCTTCCTTCCAGTTTAAGGTTAACAAAAATTAGATTTGTGTGGCCAAATATAGGCAGAGGTTTCATTCCCGTGAGGCCATGTCTGCATTATTGAATCCCAGTCTTTTTAATGTGAAACAAAAATATACCAGTCATAGTTTTTTATCAAATAATATCACACTAAATTATGTTTCAGGGAAAAAGGGTGAGTTTGAATTTTCCCCTGGTGATCACTGCAGTGAGGAATGAGTTTTATCAAGGCTCCAGCAAGGGAAAGGGAAATAGATGCAGAAGATATGTGCACAGCAGTGATGCCACTGCTCTTAGCCATGTCAGAATGGGTTTGGAGAATGTCATGAACTGGATAAATACCCTATATTTTCAGAATTTTCTAAACCATGTTGGAGTGACCCCTCAATGCTATATTTGTAAATATGTAGTAACAAATTCCTCCAAAGGTGTTCTCTGTCCTTGTTATTTGTTTTCCATGAACATCTGCTCCTACACAGGTATGCTAATGAAGAACAAGAGGTTCTTGATTTGATTTGTAGGAGTTTTCGCTTTCCTGTCCCACATCAGTCTCCACTTGTATATAAGCCATAGATTTAAAAAAGGAAGCAGAAAACCTGGAACAGGTTATCCAGAGAAGTTGTAGATGCCCCATCTACAGTGGCAGTGTCCAAGGACAGATTGAAGAGAGCCCTGGGCGAGATGGTCTAAGGAAAGGTGTCCCTGCCCATGGCAGGAAGGTTGGAAAGAGATATCTTTAAGTTCCCTTCCAACCAAGCCATTCTATGACTCTATGATTAATATGATCAATAGTAATAATAGTAATAATGAGCAATAAGAATTCATAACACAATCATTTTGACTTTAAGAGTTAAAATTATTATTTCTAAACTGTCTGGGTTTATTTAGAGAATTTTAGTGCCAGGTCTCCTATTAGGCAAATCTGTTTTCACGTTTGATGTTATAATAAAAAGTAGAAGTAGGGATAGCCAGTAACATAGTTCTACATTATCTCCTTTAAATATAAAGGTAGGTATCATTAAATATGGATCTGTATGTATACAACCAATCATCTAAAATAACTTTCATGGCCTGCAGTGTCATTAATTAGGTAATAACTAAAACACATTTAGGTAAAAAATATTGTTGAATAATTTTAAATGTGACTCTTTTACTGGCTTTTTGTTATGAAGAGAAAAAGCACATGAGGTTCCTAGGAGAGTTATGTCTATGGAGGGAATGAGCTAGCTGAAATGCAAGTTTTTTTGCTTTATCAGACTTCTTTTAAGTGGCTTTTTTTTCAAAATTATATGGAGTTTTGGATTTTCCCCCACAAATTCTCTCTGTGCACTTCTGGCACTTGCTGTACCTAAACGGTTTCATCCCAGAAGGGTGCTGCAGACAAGTGTTGAATCTGCACAAATGTTTCCAAATCAAAACAGTCAAAGTGCTACTCTATTTCCCTGGTTCTCTGATGTTTAGAAATAAACATTGGCAGTACTTATTTAGGGCTTTTTAGAGCATTTCTAAGCATGTCAGAGGCATACTCCCTCCCAAAGTGACAGAGTTTGCAATTTTGTTTGGTGACTGAAAAGTGCAGGCTTGGAAACGCTATTTTAAAAAAGGGAAAAAGAGAAAACTGAAGTCCTGCATGGAACACCTGCAGCAGCTGAATATTTAAGCCATGCCACCCCAACAGCCCTTGGGGACAGCCAGGAGAAGAGCCTGGTACCAGACCATGCTGGCGTTGCATGTGGTGCAGCATCACTCAGATGTTGGCCAGCAGACAAGTACTGCTTCACACATGACCTCAGCTCTCTCCCTGTTTATTTTCCAAGCTTTCCCAAACTGCTAGCGCCTTCCCCACATCTTATTATCTCCTCTTTCCCCCATTGAATCATATTTATTTCACACCCCACCTAATCCTGCATGTAAAAACTCCTAACATTCTTGCTCTTTGATGGCATGGTTTGTTCTCATCCAGAGAACAAATTATAATATCTAAATTTCCAAATTATTGTCTTCAGTATTTCTCTGCTTATCTTGCCTGTCTTGACGCCTTTCTTATAGGTCTTGATTTGTTACTTTTAAGATTTACTGTGATGTACAAATTGTTTCTATTTGTACCTGCGTGTGAAGTCAGTTGTGATGTGTCTTGGGAAAATTGACTTTAAAAACATAATATGAAAATGAGCAACATTAGGGAAAGCTAAGCTGGCTTATTGTTGATACATTTTCCACCTTCAGAGGCTTTCCTTTTTTACATCATTTACATTATTGCTTTATTTACATTACTGCCTTTTTCTGGGAATCACTCCAGTGGTGGGACTAAAGGGTCACAATTTGATGGAATATAGTGACAGTGATGCCAGATAAAACGTGCACACGCTGTTCCTTTCAGTTAATGTTACTGAGATAGCAGGATGTTGGAGAAAATGGATGACCTACTTTTATCCTCTGCATTAGAGATATGTTTTATAAGGTGGTAAGACTGTTTTGGAAATATATGCAAAATCCGAAGGGGTTTATACCAGTACCAACCCTGTGATTTCTATTTATAATGGTGTAAGTAAAATCAGAATTACAGAGTAAAGATAAGGGAAAAAGAACAAATATTTTTGTATCTGCAGCATAGCTCCACCCTGCTATTCTTGGGAAACTTCATGTCCAATTCTGCTATGAAATTGCATTCAATCATCCTCAACTGCTTTTAATTATATTAGCTGTGTTATTGTAGCTGTTATCATCTAAGGATATGACTGAAGCAGTATTTATATAGAGAAGTAATATCATTTGTTGGACCAGCTGATACACTGACAAGCTTTTGGCATACAAGCCTGAAAAAGGGTTTGTGTGCCTGAAAACTAATCTGTTTTTTTTTTCTTTTTCCTAAACTATCAGTTTGTTCTGATAAAAGGCATTACATCTCCCTGTAGACTTTGTCTCATTTAATTATATGAGCACTGAAAATAGGTGAACCAAATTGCATAAGATCATTTGTTTTGTCCCCAAACTATGCTAGTAGCTCCATCTGGGGCCTTCTGTTTCCAAACTGCTTGGAAAGAGCTAGAACATCAAGTTGCAATTATTACCATACATGTATTAACTCATTTTAATGAAAAATATCAGAAAAAGTATAAACCATCAGACTTTGGGTTTTGAAACAATCTTTGTCTTTGAGAGAGAGAGCTGTGGCTCACAAGGGTTGTGTCTACATGTACTTGTGCAGGGACTGCCCTTGCTTGAGGCATGCAAAGTGACTGCTGTTTGTACTAGCATTGGGTCTGGGTGGGTCTCAGGGCTCATCCAATGTGGCAGCTTCTTTATCTCCAGCTTGCTGTATAACTCTTTTCATACTAACCCATTTTTCAGTCTGGAAGTAACCCAAAGCAGAAGCCTCAAAACACTTGAACTCATTGTATTTCAACTCAAGACAACTGAGAATCATCCAAAATCTTTAGCCAAAATAACTTCTTACCAAGTTTCCAGCCAAATTTGCAGCCTCAAGAGAGTCCATGAATCATAGAGAAGCAGCCAGTTATTTGCTGCATAACTTTGCTTCTAATTACAAATGGGCAACCATAATCTTTGGAGTCATTAACTGGTCAAAAATAACACTGGAAATTCAATGTAATGAGATCAATGCTTAGATATGATGATGAGAAATAAAAGTATTTAGTGCATGGGCAAAATGTAAGCTGTTTGGCCAGCAAAATGGAAACAATTTTTAAAGCTTCCTCGTGCCTTGACTATACAACATTTAACTTCATGTTTGACTTTAAACATTATAGAAGGGCTTTATTTTGGTCATGTGTACAGTGGATTCCTCTTAACATTTATTCCTCAAGAGTAAGGGGTTTATTTAATCCAGAATTTGCAGACTGAAAGGATTAATCTTTTGTATGCCTTCTTCCTTAGAGAGCTTTTTTAGAAAGCATATGTTTGTGTCATATTTTTCTGACTATGTCTTTTGATATAACTGCTTGCTTCCCACCTCCCCTCCTCCCCAGCTTGTTTACACAGGGAATAAAAACCTGACCTTGACTTTAAGGTCTTTGATGTTTCAGACTGTACAGTCAGCAGAGAGTAAGGGGAAAAATCAATGTGAATCGTATTAGACAAGTAGAAGAGTAATGCAGAAGTGCTGGGAAGTCATCCTGGAAATGGAAACAACTGAGCTAATTCTTAAAAGAGCACATCCCACTGATTCATCTCATGTGCTTAAAACCTCCCATCCCACCTTCTCCTTTCTGCACCCTTTTTCTCCCCATCTAACACATCCTTGGGGCTGTAAGAATATAAGGATGTACCAGAGCCCTCCCAAGGTACCCACCTCAACTAGGTGGGAGTTGGAGTCAGAGGAGAAAGAAGTGGCCCATATTTTCACCTCCCACAAGCTCTGCCACTGCATCTGTGACTCCGATATTACAGGGGTCTTGTTAGCATCTCCAATAAACAAAATGTGTCAAATAAATCTATAAGACAGGTGAGAAAGAACAGCTTAGCAGATAAGAGACGTGACGTTGTTAATGAGGATGTCAGCAATTGATTGTGTTTGTCACCAGTGGAATCACAAAGCACCCTGTCTGTACTGTGTTTTGGGAGAAATTGCTGTTTCCTTGCCATTTCTCAATTTATGGAGTGAAATCCTAGTGGAGCTGCCTTGGCATACTGTCAGGACATCGAGGTCAGGGAGGCAAAGTCACACTTCATCTACCAGACGTGTCTTTCCATGAAGATGTACATATCATTGCCATTTAAATGCAAATCATGTTTGGTTCAATATATTTAAATACCAGTGAAATGTCCTCAGCAATAATAGCAGACTGTTAATACATATGAGTATGAAATTCTTAATTAATTAGATGACATTAGAGTACCAGTTGTGTTCTCAAAACAGCTCAAAAGTACTCTTTTAAAGGGAATTAATATTTAATAGGAAAAAATGCGACAGCTTCCTGAAGTCTAAATTAAATGCATGTACCTTTATGGCTTTTAGAAGTGTTTTACTCACAATTTAATTTGCCAGGGAATTGCATCATAGGTGTTTTCTGCAACAGTGGGGCGTACCCTGGGAAGTGTACCATCCATTAACCTTTTCTTCAGAGCCTGATTCCCCTTCTTAAACAAGGAATTGCTGGAAGACCAGAAAAAATGTATTTCCCTTGAAAACAAGCTGGAGGAAGGAGGAGGGAGTTGAAGGAGGTGTAGCACCAGCCAAGGAGCAGACATACCCTCTGGCATATGGGTACCTCTTTGCAGGCAGGGGGGCCCATTCAGGCCCCTAACCCACCACACGCAGAGGCCCCATGTGAGCTGCAAGCAGTGCTGGGAGCCAGCAGCACACATGCATATGAGTTTTGTGCCCCCCCAGCAGGAACCAAATGCCACATTTACCCATTTCACAGGATTATCAGGTTAACATTCCCATAGCTAGAACATCTGGGGTTGTCTCCCAGATATTGCAAATGATGGTCCTGACCAGAGAATGGCCCCATGCAGAGAACCTGTGAGGTTAATGTCCTGCATATGAAAACAGCTGACTTATTATAACAGTAATGGCCATTCCTCAAATAAATAGACTCACATATGCAGATTCTTATTTGCAAATAACCCATAGGTGTCATCAAATAATTTCCATTTTCCTCCTTATGCAACAGAAAATTAAGCAGAAGACAGCTGACATGAATTTCAAGCTGCAGCCCTATAAAAAAAAAATGCTGTTTAGAAAAACACTGTTTAAAGCAATTTGAGAACCCGGATGGTAGAATTCAGTCACTTTTTCCAAGGCAGAAGAATTTATAGACCCTATCTTCAACACAAATAATCTCTGTTAGATTCCCCTGCTTTTAAAATTGGGTTCCACAAACCTTTATTTATCATGTTTTCTCAGGACCACACAAATCAGACAAAAATTGCATGGTAGTCTCCTTTCTGTTTAAGCACATAAAGCAAGTATGTGCAACGTCTAGCATTAAGAGTTTCAGCCATGGTTTTATTTCCATAACTGTTTCAGCATCCCCAGATGTTACTGCTTAAAGTCACCCTCTATACCAGAAGGCTTCTTCAGTAGTACTGTGTTATAAATAACACTAATAGTAGTAATAATAGCGAGTAGTCCTTAAGTTATCTCATACCTTTCTTCAATTTTGCTCTTGCAACACCATGTCAGGACATTTTGTCTGAGCTGATAGGAAGAAGGGGTATTGATTTTCTCAGGATTGCTGCCTTTTTCTCATCCTATTTAGTGCCAAGGACTGGTATAAATTGCACCAGGATCACAACACCCCATACACTGGCACAACCAGGCAGCATGATGCCGAGTTTGGGACTGCAGCAATGTCTGCTTGCTCAAGACGGTTCACAGCAGGCACCTTGCTTGAAATCTTGGTGTATTTTTACTTGAGTTATGTGAGAAATAAAAGTAGGGCATCAGTGGTCAGCAGAACCATACAGACAGCTTTTGCATACAGAGCAGAACTGGAGAATGGGGTTGGGGTTGGGCTTTTTCTTCTTTTTCTTTCATTTTGCTGACTTTGCGCAGAAGTTAAACATCAGGTTTTACCCAGTGAACTCATATGAGTGTGTACAATAGATGTGCAAGAGAAAAACAGTCTGCTCAGAGCCAGGGAGAAGCAAACAGCCCTGTATTGGCCAGATCTGCATCGCCATCAGTGTTGACAGGACCAATGGCCCCATCGTGGAAGAGGGAGAGAAAGGAGACAGGAAGAGGTTCTGGCAGCTTCCTTGAGATATTCTCTTAGTGTTCATGGCGGGGAAACCAAGCAGGGAAATTGAGGCGTTCCTCTCTAGCCTTATTCTGTGGTTTAGGATGCAATTTGAATGAAAAATGAAGAGTTTGTGTACAAATCAGAGAAGAAAATAGGACCTAAACAAGAGAAGAAGAAATTAAAGAAGTGGAGTTTAGGTTTTTCAAGCTTGAAAAACTCTTCAATATCAGCATTTCTCCCCACCAAAAGGAAGCATTTTATTTTCCCTGGAAGGAGACAAAATGAACAGCAGGGACTATTGCTGTGGCAAGAACACCTGGAGATATGCTAGCTGCAGTGAGAGCTCGCTGGCAGTGATAGCAATGGCATAATTTGCAGCAACATCTGCAGTTGGCCCAGCAACCATCCCTCCTCATTAATTAGCAGAAAACGTAGGTTTGCCAGATAGTCCCATTGGCTTTTGTATTATTACTGTACCCCTTAGCTAATAAGCTGTCCTCTTCCCTTCCTGCTGAGTGAGGTATATCCAGTCTAACTGCAGAACAGGCAGAGAAATCCCATGTGTACGAAAGGAGGTGACAATGGGCTTACCACCATTTCGTGTGGGTCATATTTACTACAACCACATGATTCAACAGCAGTGGGTCATAGGCCTATGGAGATAATAGCAGAGGTTCATCACTAACTCCTTTGTCTCTCCCTGTGCCCCTAGTTTTATCCTGCAAGGCACGCAACCATGTATGTATGATTTTGGCTTTTACTCTCTGAAATTATTTTGGGTTAGTTGTAGTTTATTCACAATTCTGCCTTGGTCCTCCAAGGTGACAAACACATCTTTTCACCTTGCCTCATCTTATCTGCCTGAAAATAAGAACCGTGACACTGTCCTTCAGGAGTGATTTGTTTCAGCCAGTGAGAGAATATTATAACCCAAATCTACTTAATCCCCATTGCCACAGTATAGTCCAGCTATGCAAGAAAGCAAAATGTTGATCAACAGGGACCCCTGGGCACCTTTGCCTGGCCATTACATGCCAGCTCCATTGAACACCATCCTGGAGATGAATTACAGCAGCAATGGAGAAATAAATACAAGGCGGAGGGAGGTGTCAACTTTAAGCAAGTCTCGGCTTTCTTTTCCAGGGTTGCACTTATGATCAAATGTCAGCTCCCGGTCGTGGATAAGAGACTGCAGGCTGTTAAGTGGGGAGCCTCAGATCTCTGGCAAGAGAGCTTCTATCAAGTTGTGGCTGCCTAGTCCTGTTGATCATGCAGACAGGATTCCATTTACTTGCACATAGTGCCGAGCCTCACACAGTCTTTTCATAACTCAAGCAATTTCATGCACAGTTTCATTCTTTCCATAGTGGGGAGGGGGACTTATTGCAAGAAAACCCGATCCAAAATGGTCAAGGTGGCTTAATAACACAAGGGAAATGGTAGTGCTATGGCCCTGCTAGACAATAGCAAAACACATTCGGATACACAGCTCAGACCTTGCTGCATTACACATGTAATTAGGTTGTTTCCATGGTAATGATCTAATTATGGTCTTCTTGGCTTTGTGTAATCACATTTGCTGCTTTTTGGCAGAGCTGTTTTCCTTATTTTTGAACTGCAACACTTGGCAAGATGTTCTTTCTAAAGCCGAATAATAATTTTGCCTGATGGAAACCGACAAGTCTGTGAGCTTTTATTTAAAGCAGGGTTGAAGATACAAGACAAAACTATATATATATATAGCATATATATAATATATATGTATACATAAAAAAGGATTTTTATCCCTGTAATTTCTGTTCCTCCTTCCTTCCTACCTTTTTTTAGCAAGTGCTTAAAATAATGAATTATAGCAGTGGCTCCCACATGGGAGGGGATACTCCAGAGGCCTCTCTTCTGTTCCTGGGGTTAGTGATGAGCTGACCTAAGGGCATGAGATTTCACCTCTCCCTGCCTTACTTTCCTTGTCTGGGAATAATGATACTGACTTCAGATGAAATGTATATGCAAAATGTGTATTATTTCTACTAAGCTATTTTAGGTCCTGGTAAGCCAGGTACCTTAGAGACAGCTACTGAAATTCTGGCTCTGTAGAAGGCCAAGGGTAAAGCTCTTATAGATTTCCATAGTACTGCAATTTCCCATGCAGCTGTTCAAACACCTTAGAAAAAAACAGATACAAAAAGCCAAATTTAGCAGCCTTGACCAATATGGATCCTCCACTCTGCTGCCCCAGAGCTGAGCAAGCAAGTTGGCATTAGATTTTGGTGACATGTGCAGTATCTCTTTTAGTTGCCATGGCACTGCAGGGGAATCTGACTGGGGGATCTGCTGTTCGTAAGTGGGAACCCTTTCACCAAGCCCACCCCTCCTGGCAACTTTGCTTATTCCTCTGTGTTATAGGTTTTAGGGAGATGCAGAGTTCAAGGCTCTGCTAGAGCAAATGCTTATAGGGATTTATCACTGTCTGTGTCTGTTGTGCAGGAGAGTGCTTCTAATAGCCTATAATCTCTCCTATGGCAACTCTCTCCTTGAAGTCAGCTGCAAGATCTGTCTGTTAGTTATCACTTAGAAAGATTTTTAAAGCCTTCTTGCAAAACAAAAGATATATTTCTAGCTTGAGCAATAAGGGATCTGGGGAAAGACAAGAGATGAAAGGTCAAACAAGAGGAGCTTATGAAATCACACTGGAGCAGAACTGCAGGCTGTAGTCAGCCAGGAGCTTGCATTGCAATTGACAAGGCTATTCACGAAAAGGTTTTTGATTAGAGTTGCCATGACAATAGAAAACCCCTAAAAAAGATCTATGAAATGTTATATCAACATCAAGCCAAGAAGTTAAGCCAAGTCTACAATCAGGTTATTTCTATGAATTAGTAACTTTCATAGTAGTACTGCTGAAGGAAGGATTTGGTCCTCTGACTTTGAAGATTTGGGAAAACAGATATGAAATGTAAATTATGACAGAAAAGATTTGTGCCATAAAGAATTTGCTGTGGAAGGATGCTGGAAATCTTGACAATACTGTTTACAGCTCTTGCTTAGTGCACTGAATATACACACAAGACAACGGGGTCCTCTGATTTTGACAGGTGGGTATGGCTGCTTTCTGAATTAATACAATATAACACCCACTCTCCACATCCTCTAAGGATTGAAATTTCCATCTCTAAACCATAACAGAGAGATTTCAAATCCAAAATAAGTGGCATAGAATTTCAAGGACCCAGCAAAAATTATTCACTTTTGAAAGCAGTGTTTTCGCAAGATATCAGAGGTGAGAAGAAAACCTCATGCTGCCGTTTTTTTGAATGAATAATGATGTGAGGGTGGGTTTTTTTAGTTTATTTGATGCCTGTCTGAGCACAGGATCCTCAGAGCTTAAAGCAAGGGCTAGAGCTGTCCTCTGCTGCTTTTTGGGGCAGTCGGGGAAGGTTTGCAGAACTGACCATGCTGTCAGGCCAGAGAATGTAAGTTATGCTGTTGCGCCATATGATTTTGTGATGTGTTTAGCAGAAAATAAAACTAACTGTGATTAGCTATTGCCACTGAAGTTTTAGCAGATTGACACTTCTCAAATGCCAAGATATACCCAAATAAGCACAAAAAGAAATTCTTGTGAATGGACAAGCAACTGCACAGCATAGTGAAAGTCAAACAACAGCAGTGAAGTGAGGTGGGATTTCAGGTCTGCTCTGTCACTGCTCCTAGTGAAGTGAATGCCTTTTCTGAGGACCTTTCAACAGGTCACAGCTAATTGACTTTCACATCTCCCCTGCAGGGCAGGTAAGTATGAAACATGTACCCTGCTGGAACATCATTCTTCACTGATATACAGCCACCTCCTGGATGGGATGATATATCAGCTGGTAAACAGGGCATAGTCTTAGTAAGACATTCTGTACCTCAGGTACCCTTCCACCTTCCTCCTGCCCTGCTTTTCAGCCAGCCAGAGCAAGGAAGAGGAGGCTGGCAATCAGCTGGAAGTTGATGGCCCCAGGATTGAATGCAGAGCAAGCACTGTGGTTGGTAGGGACCAAGCTGCCACAACCTTGCTTGCTCAGGGCTGGGGCTTCTCAGAAACATCTCACCACAAGGCCCTCGGTGGGAACTCTACAGAAAATCCTTCAATTGAGGAGCAGCCCAGCTCTACCAGCAAGTGCCTGGGGCTGAGGATGAACAGTCTGAAGGGTACAGGTTGGGTCCTCTCTGTATTTCATCCATGCAGTACAGCACTGTACTATGCACACAACACAACACATACATGTACGTACATATACAACATAACCATGTGGGATATCATCTCCTGTCTCCTCCCTGTCTAACAGCAGAAGAAGGGACAGGCTTGTCTCTAGAGAGAATAATGGCATGTTAAAGAGAGACCTGTTCACTGAAACTGTTGCTTCTTGTACTTTGGCTCTGGTTGTGGTATTGGAGAATATGAAACTGCATATTTTACTGTGCAGACTGCACAGACATCCCTGCAGTGCAAAACACCGTGCACAAGCCCCAGTAATCACCATCTCTTGCCTTCACGGTATTGCACACTTGTAGACTAAAATCAGAGCCGAGGAGCCTGTCCTCCTTTACAGGAGTCTGCAAATTTCATTAATGCCACCAAGGTTTTAACGTGTGCTGCAGAAAAGACCAGACCCTCCTCAATTTGTTTTGCTCCTGTTTCCTTCTTTCATAACCCAGATATTTGCATAATACAGAGTAGCAATTCCAAGTGCCGGGTGCCTCCATTCCTGCTGCACAGGCTCCATATGCTGCCTATCTCTATCAGTTCCAGGGAGCTCTGCAGTTGCAGGAGGACAATTTTCAAACTGTATGTGGAAATTAGAGCTGACACTCTGCAGTTTTAATTCACGGACTGAACCTGATCCTTGCTCACACCCTACCCATCAGATAACCTTAACACCATGATCAATACAGCCAGATAATTACAACAAGTAGGAAAGCTAAGTGCATGTTTCCAGGCTTTTTCATCAAAACAAAGTCCTAGTGATATGTTCCTGCCAAGGCTTATACAATTCTCCTTCATTACACTGAGAGCTCACACAAGCCTAATACTGTATAATACTTCTTGTGTGAATACTCTCAATGAGAAATTCCCTTTCATCTAAATCTAGCTCTTCTATCTTGGTTTGAATCTCCAATTCTGTATGTGCAGGGGGAAAACTGTCCCTCTGTTTCCCCGTTGATCTAGTGTCAAATCTGCTAACTTCAACAGTCAGAATGAGAATGACTGAGAAAAATGAAAACCTGGTCCCTGAAATTTGAGATTCCACCTTTGGGTTTCATTGTTAAAGCTGCTTGATACAATTTCCCATTGTCTCCTGGTCACTTCAGATCTTGTTTCTCAAACATATGTTGCCCTTTTGCTCTTTATATTTCTGCTTTGCTATTGGTTGAGAGAAGCTTGTCCTATGCAGACATTGCCTTAGGAAGAGATACTAGCAAGCAGAAAACCATTTCACACTGCCCTGGGAAGAATGAATCAACTTAGAGACATCCTGATTTTTTGTGCCAGGTGGAGCACCAAGGACACTGTTTCTGACCACAAACACTCATTCCCATGCCAAAAGGATAGGGGACCACTCAAAGCACAGTATCAAGTGAAGCATGAGCATTTTTCCCATTTTCACTTTAAGTTGTACAGAAACAACGGGGTCCACAAAACATGCATTAGGGTACCTTGCTCAGAACCTAAGCAACAGCTCAGTGTCAGATAATTCTCACCTCTGTGCCCCAGAGCAATGCAAGTAGGTAAATCCTCTTCCTTTGAAGTGCGATGTCTAACTCTTACTTTTAGGATGCCTGGAGTTAAACAGCAATAGTAACCCTGCAGTGAAAGAAAGCAAAATGACTGCAGTCATTAGCTGCACTGCAATAAATTCTCTGGTATAAGAAACTTTCATCTGTAAACAGTTGTGAAGAAGCTATCATGAACATGGACTCTAGCACACATACACACACACACACATAGCATATGCACACACAGAGAGATCAATAGATTGCATGTGGCACATGTGGCATAATTCATTACTTTTCTTGAAGGCTGTCACAAATCTGAGATGTATTGGGTGAGAAGAGTACTGGGATAGTCTTTTAATTAGTCCACAGCTCAGCTGCATTGTAAAATTTACTCTATGACATTGCTTCCAAAATTTATAACCTTTCAAATCAAAGGAACATCTCAGACTCTTGAGCTTTTGCTAATCGAAGGTGTTAATGATAAAAGCACAAACCTGAAAAAGGGACATGTTAGGCAATTATTCACAATATTCAGAACTGTTTCTCAGCCAATATGCTACCCTATAAAAATTAATCTGGAAAATATATGGTACTCCCAGCTGTCCCGTTCATGTCCGTACATTATCTGGTTGGTGCCACTGGAGGTGGTGTGATGAGAAAGCTTCATTTTGTCCATCTGTGGTGGATGCTTCCCAGGACTGCTTGCTAAACGAGCAGGGTATGGACACTATAGGGGCTTTAGCTCAAGTACATCCGTACTGGAGAGGAACGCGTTTTGTTGAACACACCCAGGACATGGCAGTCTTAGTGAGCCCTAGACCTCAACCCTAGGAGAACATAAATGGTGCTGGTTTGAGAACATTTAGGGTGGTGTAGTAGACAACTGTGGCTCTCAGCCGCATTGATATTTTGTTTCAATAACACACACACACTACTGTCTCTTGGCTTCTTGGTAGCTGTTGCCAGATGTGACTTAGTTTTTGCTAGGATAGGAAGGAGAAAAACTTTATCCCCAAAGCTGGTTTGAGTGTTTCTGTAGAAACAATTTTTCTCTGCAAAAGTTTATGTTGATCAGTTGTTCCTTACTGCAAGGCAGTAGTACTGTACAGCTTTTTCATACATCAAAATTCCTCCGAAGTGGATGGCAAAAGCATAGTCACACAATCATGTGTCACTGTCAGGAGCACGGGCCACCATGGAGGTGGTGTAGCAAGTGTTGTCACAACCTGAAAAGTAATTTATGCAAAAAGAGAGCCAGTATGTGATTGACTGGCAGGCTGCAGTTGGAAAACGTTTATAAAAATTTAACCTTCCTTCATTATAAAGTCAGTTTGTTTTCAGTTATTTTGAAAAGTTTATTTTCAGTTTTGTCCAATTACAGCCTCTTTTGCAATGAGCTTTCCTTTCAAGCCACACGGTTCTTTCATATTGAAATTTTTCATTTGTAAAATATCTAAAGGCACATTTCAATCACTGAAAACCCTTTTCCTTCAAAGATATTGAAAAAATATTGCTTAAACCAGCCACAAAGTGTTTCAGTATCTGCTATTCAGTGATTTCTAAGCACAACTGTTGAAACACTCTTAACTGCTACTACAGCAAATTAACCTGGAAAATCCTTTGCTCTTTAGGGTAGGGGTCAGGATAAGTATTCAGTGAGAACAGCACGAACATAAAAGACTGACTTTTGACACCGGGTGTGCTCTTTTTTGTACTTATTACATCTGTACCTATACTGTAAATAGTAGATCAGAGTTTCCCAAATTAGAAAGACCCCAATGCAGGGCCTAAGTGGCCACTATGTTTGGTTTGCTCATTTATGTTTTAATCAGCCCCAGATGGAAAGGTCATTCTCCACTGTGCTGAGGGATTTGATGCAAAGTGCACTGCAAATTTTGGTGAATATGTTTGGGTGAATATGTGACTTTGCAAAAAAGTAGTGAAACTTCCTTGTTACATACGGTGATGGGTTTTCTTTGTGGTTAAAGTCTTTGCAATATCACCGAAGGAAAGGAAAAGAAAGATATTTGATGGATGCTTCTCTGTATTTCCAGTAACCCTGTCCATTTTCAGAAAACAGCCATAACTAAACCCCATACAATGCTTCAGTATTTCAAGGTGCTGGTCGCAAAGGTCGCATTGGCCTTGTTCCTGCAGGACTTCATGTTCTGGGAAATGCCAGCTGCCCCCGGGCATCTCAGCCTGTCCTGCCTGAAGCTAATGGAGCAGGATACGGTTGCAGGCTGCCAAGACCCCAGCCCATCAAGAACACACAACCTGCATTCCCTGATACACCCCTGCCCTGGAAGGATTTTGTGTCCAGAAGAAGGGACCATCAGAGGTGTGCAATTTGGATGCTGTTAGCTGTGGGTAAAAAAAGCCTAGCAGCAGTGAAGTATCTGGGGGAAGCCCATTAGTTAAGAGCTGAGGCACCTGATGCTGTTATCACTAATATCTTCAACGCCG
Organism: Coracopsis vasa; assembly: GCA_026283785.1. Lineage (NCBI taxonomy): Eukaryota > Metazoa > Chordata > Aves > Psittaciformes > Psittacidae > Coracopsis > Coracopsis vasa. Next base: position 60,018 of record JANHGB010051888.1, on the reverse strand, counting down.
CACAGGGCTGCAATCAATTTCATAATAAATCAAACCCATTTTCTAATATGAACCGATTTATCTGCCAGGCAGACTTGCCAAACATTATTAGAGGCTGAGGTCAAACTGAAAGAGATGTATCATATTTTCAGCTTCTCCTTCTAACTTCGTATCTCCAAGGCACACTCTGCAGTCACTTGTTCACAGCCGTTTACCCTCCCTGGAGACTTCTTCTTCAGGAGACTTTCATTTATTGATGATACAGACACAGCAGGAATTATATATGCAATGCCTAATACAACAGCTTTAAGCCTGAAACTAGCACCTGTCTTTCTTCACCACTGTACAATATTTATAGACATTGGATAAAAAGATCATTTGAAAGGCTTGATTTACAGCAGAACAAAGAAAATCGTGGTTTACTAAAACCAAGCCTATGTTATGACTTTGTTCATTTAAGCTACAGCTGTCATGGAGACACCCAACTTAAAGCATTAGCCATGGTAAACAAGATAGGAGAGAGATCTGACATTGTTATTTATAGAAGGAATCACACAGATATGACTATAAAAATGATCAACACCTAACAACTATGGATAGCATTAGTCTAAAGATACACAGAAGAAACAAAGGTATTTCTGCCTTGAATGGTCATTGTACATCACAGGCTTAGGCTTGTGAAAAATGCACGTATACATGAGCAAGGAGCTGGGATATGCTGGCAGCTGGGAGCCTTGGACTGCACCAAATTAAAATACACCAATGTTTAACTATTCATCTGACGTTACAGGGTGGCACAGTCAGCCGTTACCACTCCCAGACAAGCAGAGATTATTGATTATCCCATTCAGAAGTGTTAAGGTGTTGCTGAAAGCAAGAATAATAATAACAGGGTTTGTTTAGCCTTGGGAAAAGAAGGCTTAGGGGAGACCTTTTCACCATGTTAAAGTATTTAAAGGGTGGCTACAAAGGAGATAGACACTGTCTTTTTAAAAGGAGTTATGTGGAGAAGATGAGGGGTAATGGGTACAATTTATTCCTGGGGAGATTGTTATTGGACACAAAAGGAAAATTTTTCACAAAGAAAACAATCGGCCATTGGAATAATTTCCCCAGGGAAGTGGTGGATTCCCCAGTGTTGGATACTTTCAAGATTCAGCTGGACAGGGAGCTGCGTCATCTTGTCTAGACCATGCTCTTGCCAAGAAAGGTTGGACCAGATGATCCTTGAGGTCCCTTCCAACCTGGTATTCTATCAATAATTGCATCAGCAGTTAGCATCCTGGGTGGGTATGAATGTGAGCCTGCATGTAAACAAAGGGTGAGAGGTGTCTTCTAGGAGAGGAGCAGTGAAAGATGGAATAAATAGGCTTGGTCTAAAGAAAAACCTGGGGACAGGATAATACAACCAGAACTGCAGGACAAAAAGGCATGGAGTTAACTTTCAGCAAGGCAGATACAAATCAGATACAAGTCAGGCATAAAGAATAAGTTCTCTAACAATACAATGACTGCCATAAAAGCAACACAAATGCTACCAGGACCCAGTCTGGATTCAATGGCATCCTGCCAGCAGCCACCCTTGCTTGTCTTTTGCCATACTCATCTCCTTGTAACTCCATACTTGCACCACTATTTCCATTAAACTAATAGGAATTAATTCCAGAGTGCAGTAGGTGTAGAGAGGGAAGGGCTTCCCAATTTACAACGATGCCAACAAACCAGTCAGAACAATCCTTTTTTTTTTTTTTTTTATTAAAAAATAAAAGGTTCAGTAGAAATTTCAGTGACACAGGCAGTTCCTGGAGATGCCGAGGCAGGTCACTGGTTCCACTCTTCCTCTCAAAGGGAGTTCCCTCTGGTGTATTTATTTAAAATCCTTTGATTTTGCACTTACAGCACTTACCTACTGGAAAACAACTCTAAGTATTAACAAACCCAAACCCTTTATTCCTCCTGTCTCACTTGAGACAAATATCCCTTAATATTCTTCCCTAATGCAACTTTTTTTTTTTTTTTTTTAATGCTCTCTCGGCAGAAAAGAAATGATCAAATCTGTACTAAAGAAGATTACTTATGATGGGCTTTTAAAAAATTATGCATACTAAGGCATAAAAGGATGTACGCTCTTAACCTTTCCCTTCCAAAGAAGCTGACCTTTTTCTATCCTGGACTGTATTTAGCCAATGTACATCTTCAGATGCAAAGATGACTTGATACAAAGTCTGCTGGACTCAGTGAAAGGGGTTCCACTGGGATTCATTAGCACTGAGCTAAGTCCACACTACTGCTGAAATTTCTTAGATTGTAATAATAAACAGTATTATGAGTGGTGTCGCCTTTGTTATAAATCCAGGGATATAAATATTAAACTTGGCACTACCTCAAAATTCCTGAAACTTGGGTCTTGAGAGCTCTCCATACTTGGCCATGAAGCTAACTGCAATCTAAAAAAGCATCATGGAATTGGGCAAAATGGTGAAAGACCAATTTTGAATGGAAGTGCAATGAAAGGAATAGGTTTCACAGAGCAACCACAAATTACTTCATCATGGCCTCACAGATCATAAATGGTTTGTGCTGATGACTCGGGCATCCACAGCCAAAAAGATACAATATTATTATTCAGAAATTTGACCCAAGTGATTTTTGCATGACGTTAAAATTGAAAATTTGAAGAAAAAATATTTTGGGTTATCATTAAGTTGGGTTTTGGTTTTGTTTTGTTTTTTCCCCAAGCCCCCTAAAAGCTCTAAAGCTTAATATTCAGTTGACTAATATCTGCTTCACTCCATCTTCAGATTAATCTTTCAAAAGAATCAAAAATAAAAATTTTTAAACCAACTAATTAAAGACACTGCAAAAAAGAGTGAAATTTTCAAGTCTGAATGTCAAAACTGATCATTTAAGCCAGAAACTAAATCTCATACATAGCTTCTGTTCATTCAAATCGCATTTTCTGGAGACTTACTCTACATCAAAATGTAAGACGACCAGTGGATTTATGCAATACATCTCTGGATGAGGGCAATGCTGTGGCTCTGTGTCAGCAGAGCACGACAGAGGATGCAAACAAAGGCATGCCTGGTGGTCGGGGATGTCACTTGGCATTCTGAGCTGTGTCCTTGAGCAGAGAGGCTGGTTTCACCACTGCAGCTAAGGGAAACCCTGCTGACCCTTCATTTGCCCTGTCCCAGCCTGGCGCTGGTGCAGGGGTTGGGGCACCCATCACACAGCTGGACGGCCACAGTGACTTGCTTTCCCACTGACTTCCACATGGTGCTTACTCAGAAAGTCGCTCCTTATGGATAAGTGCAGCAGGAAACTCTGCAATAACAGTAAAATACCTGCTATGAAATAGGTTGCAATTTCTTTCCTGATATAAACCTATCTGTAGAAGATGATCCCACAGCCACTTACATTAACCTGCCAGTGAGCACATCCCTTAAAAGCTTTTTATGCTGCTTTTAATTTAGGGCATTTGACAAGGAAGAGAATTGAATATCGTTGGTCCCTATTCCAGTGCAGCTCAGCCGATTTTCTCTGGCCAAGCGCTGGGCCAAGTGCCCGACAGCCCAAGCCATATATCTGTTTTTTCATTAACAGATATTGTCACTCCACCACCTCTGTGCTCTGTTTTTATCCAGCTCCTGAGCTCTGGAAACCATTATGTGTCTTTCTCCATTAGGCATGAAGAAGATGTACACCTATTCAAGCAAGTTTTCTCATTGCATGACATTTCCTCTCCTTTTCCCCCAAATGTTCTGGATGCTTTGAAATGCACAAAGCACCATGAGTGCCTGTGGTCCTTCTGGCTGTGGTGGCTGGGGAGGACATGATCCCAATAGGGACCATGTAGCACTCTCACCCAGAGCAGCTTACAACCCATGACCCCTTGGGCTTCATCAGCTGCTCTGGGGACATTTGTAAAAGATAACTAAAAGAAATACTGCTTTCAGTTGGCTTCAATTTACTGTAGCTGCAGCTCCACTGAAAACTGGTGCCTGCAATCAATAAAACTTAGAACCCAGGATTATCTTTAAATTTAAGGAGAAAAAGCCCAAACCTTGTGATACTCCAGAGGCAAGACTGTGAGCAGCTGCTGACAAATGCTGACTTTTGCAGGGGAAAATATCTGTATGTTTCTAAGAGCGCAGGCCCTGTTCCTGCTTGGTACAGTGGCAAAACAGCAGCATCTCCACTGGGTCCCAGACCTTCACTGCTAGATGATCACTGCCATGTCAGACACTTCAATATCATGGTGTCAGCTTGTTATTTAGAGGAAAGAGCTTCCATTGATTAGTATTATTTTCTGCTTAGTAGGTATTTAAGGAAGCAGTTTCTGAGAGTTCTGTGGTATGCGCTAGGACAGCCAAAGGTTTCTGCCCCCAGAGGCATGCCCATGGTCAGACACAGATGTAGTGTAGAGCAGTGAATCTTGGCCATGTCTCCTGAACTCAGTCCAGGAGCAAACTTTAGGAGCAAACACCCAGCTTTAATTTCAGTGCAGTCAAGTGATGGCAGAAGACAAGCCAGGAAATCCACTTGCTCTGGGCAGCCAAGAAAGGCAAAGGAGTTCATCCTGGCCTGTTTCCTAAGGAAAGGACATGTTTAAACTCCCCTAAAAGCTATACCCACCCACCTTGGCATGATGGACACTGTCACCTCTATGTTAAGGGAGGACTGTTAGAAAGTAAAGCTTCAAATAATTTAGTGGGACAGTATACTGGGACCTTTCCTTGAATCCATTCATTCAGTGTCAGGAGAAACTGTGCCTGGGCTGGTTTTATTTATAAACTTGCAGTGAGTAATGTGACTGTTGCAATCAACTCCCTATGCTAAATGCGGCTTTGGCAGATAACCTCGAGCTTCACTAAATCCCCTTCAGTTAGGGAGAGTGTCTCAGACCGTCTGCCAGCCCATTTGCCCTGGTCAGCCACAGCACATGGCAGTTCCCACTGTCCCCAAAGGTTTTTGGCAGGGCTCTATCACAGGCAGCAATGCTGCGAGGAAGGTAGGAGAAAGCTAGAAACAAAACTACCATGCAAAGAGCAGCTCAAAAAAATAGGAGATCGATCCATGATAAAGCCACCTGACTGTTATTCTGTTATCCTAATTCATTCCCTGGGAGGGCCAGGCTGGTCGTTGCTCACAGCTTTGGGCATCTTGTTCGGCTGGTGCACCTGGGGCAACACGTGCTGGGCTGCCTGGGCTGGACACAGCTTTCAGTAGATGGTGGTCTCCAAAAAAGCAGGCAAAGATATTGGGAAACACAGAGGGGAAACCTGAGGAAGGCAGCATGGCTGGGCTTAGAGACCTGAGAAACCTGTGAGGCCCCGAAGATAGCAGTGAAACCATCACTCCTGTGGCACATATTTGAGCCCCTGCCAGGGGGAAAATTCTGAGGTTAAACTAACAAATGGAGGCATTTTTCAGCCACAAAGAAGCTCTCTTTTGGGTCTGGGCAACCTAATCCATCTGCAGCACCAACAGCAACTCATGGAAATGTTTGGGGGATGGAAGAGGAGGGAGGAAGAGTGCCAGGGATGATGTGGAGTGGCAGCGTCTCACCTGAAGAGTCTTGTTTCCCCTCCACTTACGCTCCTTTCTCAGAGGCATAAGGGTCTGTCAGTGCAGATGCACCTTATAGGATGCTTACATTGACCTTTCAGAAAACTTACGGACTTATTCAAGAGTGCCAGCAGTATGTATGAAATCACATCTTCTCCCTGTAAGCCTCTCTAAAAAGCTGATGCTTTCTGTGAATCAGTTCCCTCTGCAGGTCATGGGTAAATGTCTTATCTCCTATAAGAATAAATACATTAAAAATTGCAAGATGCCCAGAAACAAAGTCATTTGTGTCAGGTATGTCCTACAGATAGGAGGAAAAAATGTGTCTAAAAAAACCCTCAGTGTGTTTGCTGATGTTCATGAGCTCAGTATCTGAAAGCCTCTGGTTTAATATGTTAATTCTTTCATCACCAAAAAGGAGACCTCTGTCCTCCCAGTATTTGTTGGCTTCCAACATCACCCTGAAATAATTCTCTTTTACTACTCTTTTAAAAATGCTACATTTTTCAACAGTTTTCTGGTGTAGGCAAGAAAACATTGATCTTCCTACATACTGTGTGACTTCCAGGCTAAGAACTCATCCTCTTCTGTCCCGAGTATGAAATGAAGCCCGAGATGGAAGATGCCCCTCTGGGAATGATGGAGCAGTAGGACCAGGGCAAAGCTGCTTTGGTCGCCAAACCGACAAGCTACTGACAGCACCACCAGTAAATGATTGATTTATTTTGCCTTTGCCATCTGTTAATTAGCTAGGGGAATGGGTTTGCAGATTTGGAGAGCTGCCTGAGGGGAGGAAAGCAGTAGAAGACTTTGGTACCCTCAGGTCAGTGCTGACAACACAAGGCAGCATTTGAATCTCCCAGCAACTCAGACATTGTGAGGACCTTCTCATAGGTGTCATTTACTCCAGCCAGGAGCCACTTGCTGCCCATGCCCTACCACCTTCATGCAGGAAAACAAAAGAAGGAAGAGAGACTGCCCCAGTACTTGGGTGACTTTAGAATTAAAATCACCAAATTCATAAACACCTAAATTTTTACATTGCTGTTGTCAGAGTAGAGGACTACAAGATCACCCTGTTATTTAAACCCAGCCTTCAGCTGCACCCAGGCCTTAATATCCACTGAACAGCATGGGCAAGCAAAGTGCAGAGTTTGGTGCGAGGATTGAATACAATTTCATGTGTTATGTCCACTTGATTGCCTACTTAGGAATTATAAAAATGTACTGTATTTTAAAACTGCAGTCATAAGACAGCAGTTTCCATCTGAATGATAATGAAACACACTCCAAGGTTATGCCGAGCCTTTGCTGGCACTATTAAAGATCAGTTCAAAGCTACAGAAGAAAAAATATATTGCACTAATAAGTGTTCTTCATTTACAAGTTCCCCTTCAGGAGTAATTGAATGTGACTTTTTTCTTTTAGATAGCTGATTTGTGGGATAGCTGTCATGTTTTTGTCTGAGGCTTGAAAAAGAGAAGTGGAAGATCTGAGATATTTAAAGAGAGTAGCAATATACCCCAGGGAGAACTCCTACCTGGCCATAGCAGCAGCTGCTGTTTGGGAAATGCGTTGCCAGGTCCCCAGGCGAAAGCCCAAGGGTGAGTTTCAATGTATCACAGGGTAGCAGTGCATGGGCCTGACCCTGTCCCCTCTCCCTCATGGAGCAGAGCTCAGGGGCTCCTTCAGCTCTCATGTGTGTATTTCCCATGGAAATGCTTCCAGAAATGGAAGGCACAACCTTTCAAGATCTTGGAAAATTTCTGAATTGCTGGGAGACAACACCCTACTCTCTTGCATGGCAGATGAACCCATTTGTGCACCCAGGGGATGCATCCAGGAATGGACCTGGGGATGCAATGGGGATACACCTAGGAGTCCACCCAGAAAAGCATCAGGAATGCACCCACTAGGCATCCTGCCTCTCTGTTTATCTCGGTTGAACAGATGCCTTTTAATCGAACAACATGGACTCCTACAAAAACATGAAGCATTACTAGGGATGACTTTTCAAATATGATAAATTACAAAGCAACTGCATGAAACCCATTATAGTTACACCTTTGTGGCTCAGCAAACTATGTCCAGCCTCTCCAACTCCCCAGAAGCAATTCCACATCCATGAAGGTTATATGTGCTAGCAAGGGAAAATTCATCACCAGCAATATGCAATCATCACCAACTGGTTTATCCAAGTCAGGAGGTGAGTGACTGCTGCTCCAGACATCTGTGCTGGAAGTTGGATAAGAACTGGGACAAGATCCCAGGACTGCAAGCCTGAACCTGGGGGTGTCCTGTTCAGAGAAACAACGACAGATTGGACCTCTGGCTGCTGGCATGGGTAGGCAGGAGATAGAGGGACCAGGCGGGGCTCTCAAGCATTTTATGCCACTGAGGCCAAAAGAACTGGTGTGGGGGCTGGGAAGGAAAAGCTTGATTCTGGCTTTCACAGATGTATATCCACACAATTAAGGTCATGGGCTTATCACAGTCAGTTCTATTTGTTTATTTATTTGTTTTCTTAACAGCTTGGCTTTGGGAAGTGAATGGCTGCTTTTGAGCCCTGCAAGCTGCTGATTTTGCAATTTCCTCTCTCTGGTTCAAGTGTTTTGTCTATATTTTTAGGCATGTGTTATTTCAATTTTTGTTTATATCTCCTGTATCAATCGGTGAAACAGCCTTAAGAAACAAGGCCAGGCCAATGAGAAACATACAGGTTTTGTTTGGACCGAGATACAGCATTCCTGAATGTTGGCTGCACCTCAGAAACGCTTTGCGAATAATAGTATTTACTGCTTTTCACCTCACAAACAGAGCTGAAACCCAGACTTCTCTCACTGGTGGCTGTTAAACTTGATGGGGAGGGTAAAGACGATTAACTCCTGGCTTCCCTCACTTTTCTAGCTCTTTAAGAAGGTAAAAAAATTCCTTTTCTGGGCCAAGACAGAGAATGGGGTGACCAGCTAGCCTTTCACTCTCTTTCATTCTTGCTGGTGCTCAGTACCCCACTAAAAGGATAGGAGCATCGGTGATTGAAAACAGGTATTTGCTGTGAAAATATCTGTGTACATCTGTTTTTCCCCCCTCCTCCTCCCTACCATGGGAAAAAAATACAGTCTGCTCAGTTTCATTTCCCAGAGCCTTGCACAATCAATGGGATCAGACCACCTGCATGTTAACTGCTCAGCCCCAGCATCCAAATCCTGAACTGATGCAATGAACAGCTCAAGGATGGAGGGGCTGCCAAGTCCATCTGGAAGATGGACTCTGTACCCTCAGCTGTGCTCGGCTGCCGCCGAAGAGCACAGCGTTAATTTTGCACATGCTCAGCTCCAAGCATTGCCATTCACACTGCCAGGGCTGGTGATGAACCTTTGTGCTCAGCAGCCTATGCAAATGCTCTCCCCAGCTGCTGAGGTGGGGATCTGATTTGCAGGCAGCAAGGGGAGAGGCAAGGAGCAGAACCACTGCCACTGATGTTCAGAGAGTGGGAGAGAACCCAAGCTGTGTTTTAGACCTGAATTAAAATGAGAGGTCTTCCAAAAAACAAAGATGGGGAGAGAGAAAAGAGTGCTAGTCCACAGTTGCTGGAGAGGTAAAAGAAACGGGAATGCGACAGCTCAAGGATTTACAGCTGAAAGCTTAAGGACATGTGCACATTGGTGGTTGGATGGATGCAAAATGACATAAACACTAGTTAAAATGTACTCTAAGAAAAAAACCATGCATATTCGAATAATTACAATTCAAACAAAGCAATCATCAATTCCCCAGCAATTTACATTTAAATGCAAAATACAATTATTGGGCTAAATTCTCTATTTCTATTGTAGTCTTTATTCAGAGTGTCTGTGAGGGGAGAAGAGAGGCAGGCTATAGCTTAACTTGTGGATAGTCACCGGTCTGGAAGAGCTATGCTGTAAGCTCAAGCTGAGTGACCTTTATTTTGGGTTTCCCTTAAACAAATAGGTACAGTCAAGCTTCTAGCAGAGAAACCCAGAAATATTTTCACCTCTAAATCCCAGAGGAGATGGGCAGATCTAGAAAAAGAGGATCAAGATCTAAATGTTCAGGGGTACCAGGACACCTAGTATTATGACATTGTTAGACACAGGCAGCCCCCTCGTCAGATAGAAAGAACTCTATTCCATGCTCAAAGCCAACCTCTCTCACCAAACTCTGCTAATTGCAACATATTCCTGCTAACAAGATAAGACTTGCTGTAACATCAGCCCTGCCTACACGTCATCCACTGCCTGCTCCCCATCTGTTAGTCTTGATATTTCCTTAATCTCTTGTTCTCACACAGTTCCATGAATAGTTCCCCTCCATAGCACAGGGAGTGAAACTGGAGAGCACAACATTGCTCTCTGGGAAAGGCATATATTGGTTTGAAACAAGAAACTTAAAGTCCCAGGCAGGATGGTTGTTCACTGAGACAGCATAAAGTACAATGAGAAAATGGAGGGTGAGTTGAATTTGAAGTGTCTGTTCTTTAATTATAAATGTTCTTCCTCCAAACAGCTTTTCTTAACAGCTGGTCATCAATTACACAGACTTACAGAGGTTTTCAGACAGGAGATCAATAAATGGAATTTTTTCTTGGCCAAGAGAAACCATTACATAATGGCTGTGTTTCTTCCCTCTGCTTGCCGAGCTATCAGAAACTGGCAAGCGTTCAAGACAGTAAGACTATTCTTAGACGAGGGGCACGACATCAAGCTCGGCAGCCATTGCTGCGTTTTCCATATAAATCAGGCTGCTGCTGTATGTTCCAAATGGAGAATCACATCTGCATCTTTGCAGATGACCTGTCTCACACAGACGTGACACATAAGCATTTCTAGAGACATTCTGGTGACTCACTATCATTCCGTAAACCATCTGGCTACCCCTATAGTAGCAGATCTTAAAAATAAAGCCACTCCCTTTACTATCTGTGGCTTACAAAACCCCTAAAATTGTGTGGATGGGTTGTGCTGCCACAATCTCTGTCACGTGCCAGCATGCTCCTGTCACAGTCACTGCTATAGAGGATAACAGATTTGTCAGCTTTTCGTGGCATAGCATTGCTGCATGGAACAGTGCACTCTCACCCACACATGTCTATCAGCCTTTCATCAGGTGAGAGCAAGCAGGATCAGGAGCATTAGGTTATGCTTGGTAGAAACACAAACCTAACAAAAAACAAGTGCTGAGTGGGGAAAATATACCTATTCAATTTCGGGCAGTCAGCAGAGGCATTGAGTAAGGAGGGCAGGATCAGGGTGGGCTGAGAAACCATTCATTTGAGTGCTGCTCATGTGAGCATCACCAGCAAGATCCTTCGCAGGGTGGTCCTTGAAAGGCATTCAGCAAAGCAATGCAAAAACCAGAAAAAAACCAAAATATTTTCATGACCCAAACACTATGGGAGGCAGAGTTCAAGCTGTCAGAAGGGCTCAGTGCTCTGGGGAGAAATTAAGATGTATTTCAACGCAAGAAATAAAAACACATGACAGCATCTGAGCCAAAACGTGCTCTCAGTTCACCTTCCAGTGTAAGAACCAGAGCAACGCTTGGATGATATCCACACGCATAAAGGTTTGGTTTCAGAAACACAGGTTTTCAAGCTGGAGCAGAAAGTCATTTGTGGTGTTGGCTTTCCCCAAACCCCAGGGCTCTTGCTGTGATAGTCCCAGGCATTAAATAGCTGGTGATTTTCTTGTCAGACCCATGAACAAAACAAGTATAATTCAGTCATCTTGTATCTGACAGCCATTCTACCTGTCTGTGCAGCTGATTTTCCTTAAAGTAAGTATAGTATCTACTGCCAGGTAGTCAGAAAACCCTGTTTGTAAGCAAGATAATAAAGAACATAGAACCTTGAAGAAAACTAGCCAAATATCACAAATAGCTCCTCAAGCGAAGGCTTCAAAAAGCAAGTGTACAATGAAAGAACGGCAGTGGCCTCGCTGATAACATTACCAAGATTAATTCATGCTGAATAAATTGCACAATAAACCAGGCTGATAGCAATTCTTTCCTCCAGGTCAAGGTAATGCTTATTGCCATTATCGTATCTATCTGGTACATACGCAGAAGGGAACATGCAGCAGTGTTGGTTTGAATAAGCAAATTACACTTTATATGTGAGACTAAAGAAGAGATAGAGGCATTTGGAGAAAGGGGAAAACATTAACCTGAAATGGTCCTGAGGTCATGCTAGACACGGTTGTTAGGGAGCTCAGAGAAAGTCTTTTTCCTAAAGGGGAAGAGGTGGATCCCTGCCAGGGGTGGACAAGGGCAGCGTCCCTGCAGTACCTGCAAGAAGAACACAGCCTGCAGTAGCTCATCCTAGCCTGGAGGATCCTGCCAGCCCTCTGGGACACCCTTCAGTGCCAGCCCTACCACAGACCAACATGCCTTTAGCCAGCAGCAGAAACAGCTGACCCACACCCATCACACATTTCTCAGGGTCCTTACGCTCCTGCAATACACATGCATTTTCTGGTCTGCTCTGGGTCACCCATGTTTACTTTTTCCCCAAAACAAGGAAAAATAAATTAATAAAACATTGCAGCGTGCAAGATGCCCTTCCCCCCACGGTCTGGCTTCTCCTGTGAAGACTGCCAGCGCCTCACCTCCTATTTGATGTATATTCAGCAGAAGACAGGGAGGTGCAGTATTTTCTGTGGGCAGCAGAAATGAAAGCAAATGACACAGAGGCAGGGAAAAAAAAAGAAAGTAAAAAAAAGATCTTACAGCTCTTTGATTGTGCTGGCTCTTTGTCTGAGGTATACAAAAAAGAACCCAACCAGCTGAAGGATTTGTCTGCTTGAGATAATAACCTTTTCAGGAGACTTGTCTCACCTTTCAAGTATGAAACTCTTCAGAAAGGGTCCCACCTCTCACATGGCCCCTAAACAGTGGGGCTATTATTGGTGAAGGCTGAGATTCTCTTCTGAGCCCTTTTCTTCATGGTTTTGACCCACAACCACTATTCACCCACAAGGAGGCAGCCACCCTCATTGAGCTGTGTGTGGTGGTGGGCTGGAGAAGGGACCTTCTGCCGCAAGCATGGGTGGGGAAAGCATCTGTGGGAAGCAAACTTGGGAGGGCAGAATGAGTTTTCCCCACTGCAGAGCCCTGACCTATGTGTGCAGAAGAGACAAGCAGCAGGCAGGCAAGCAGATGGACATATTACAGGCCAGATACTCATGGATACTCATTGTCCCTAGACTTACACCCTGCAAGGTCAGGGATGTGTGCTGCCTGGCAGGCTGCTGAGAAAGAGTTAAATTCAGTGATTCAGCAGACATCTGCTCAGCCTTCAGGAAAGCTCCTTTGCTCAGAAGATTTATGTCAGCCTTGAAAGAAAAGGACCAGACCAAACTAAAGCCAATCAGCAGCATTTTGGGAAAAATATCTTCTTTTCCTTGAACTTGTGAGAATTTCCTCCTTATGCCTGGGTTGGTGTTTTGGTTTTTGTTGGTTTTTTCGTATTGTGACACAATCCTACAAACTTCCAGTCCTTGGAATAACTTCCGAACACTTAAATTATTCTCACTTCTCCAACATTTGGATGTTAAAGTGCTTTACAAGCATTCATGTGTATAGGCCAAGATTTTCGAAAGCAGCTATTGATTCTAGGAACCTGCGTTGCTGGATGCTTCCTTTCACATCAAATTTCTCCTACAGGGCTTAATTTTCAGAGGTGCTGGAGTACCCAACCTCTGTAGATTCAGTCAGAGAAACAAAACCGCTCATCAGTTTTGAAAGCCTGACCTTTAATCTGGCAATACCTTTGCAGAGCCTGATTACTGGAGAGGAGAATGGTCAGGAGTTGGGGGATACATCCAAGGTCACACAAGAAGGCTGGGGCTAGCCAGGCATGAAGTAAACTTTGTTCAAAATCACCTTAATTGCAAGACCATACTTCTTGTACTACATCCGGTAGAAAAGAAATAGCTTCTTTGCAGGAAAAGGTCGTTATTTTCATGACCAAGGGAGTTTTTGCCAGAAGAGCAAGTCTCGACTCCTGACAGAGTTTAGCAAAGAAAGACAACTTGGCTGATACAAATGGCCCAGTAAATGAAGCATGTGAAGAAAAATTGCAGTGATCAAAAGTGCCCTCTAGTCTCATTTATTTATTTTTTTAACATATGACAATGACACAAAGGTAGCAAGAAGATACGACACTTAAGCTTTTAGGTCATCAATACTACCCTGGAAAGGGACTGACTGATAGATCAGGTTAATTGACTATCCATTACTGGTATGTTCAGCACAGTGCATGCCAGATAAGCTGCTGGCCAATGCCACACGTGGTGTTGGCAGGATTTCATCAAAGAGGTTTGAAGCAGGGAAAGCAGTTCCAGCTTAAATAACTCCTAATAGAGGACTGTGTTTGAACAATGATGGGAGGCTTTTATGTGTCTTTAGCACAGTGAAAGAGCTTAAAACATGAACTCTCAGCTCTCTCCTGGCCAGAAGAGATGAATGAAGGTTGTCATTGTTCAAGGTGTCATCACCATCAGAAGAAATTTTAGACTCTGCCGGGAACGGGAAGCAGTTTTTCATCTGAGAAACCTTATCTATTGTGCAGAGCTCTATTCATAATAAAGATTTTCTGCTGGAGAGAGACAGTAAAGCTCATTCTTGCCCCACTTGTGCTCTGCCTGGCTGCTCCAGTAGCAGAGATGGGCTCTGCAGGACACCTGAAGGACACGGTGCCAACATCCCTGCAGTGGGGCAGCAGAGCCAGCACTGGTGGTCCTAGGCTATCCCGCTTAGCTATGGGCTGTGGAGTGGTGCAAGGACAAGAGAAAGCCATAGGCTGTCTGCATGAAGGTCTGTGCAACCTAACGGCAGTATTGGGAAGGCTTCTGTGAGTTGGAGCAGCTGCAAAGACTTCACTAACACATACCATGTGTCGCTTTGGCCTTCCCATAAGCCAGAATCGAGAAAGAGAATAGTTATTATAAAGTCACTTTTGCTTTTCCCTTCCTTGGCTGCAATTTCAGTGCCACATCCCTTAGGGAATACAGCATAAAGTGGGATACAAAGGCAGAATGTAGCTCATTGCAGTACAATGGTCAGGAAAAACAGATTTAGGGACTAGTGATGGTGCGTGCCTCTAAGGTGAGCTGCTGATATGAAAAGAAATGTGATTTGAACACAGATTAGTTTTTGGAGGACTTCTGAAGTCCTGACTGCTCAGGAAACTCTTTTCTTGTCTGTTTCTGCTCAAATTAATCACATCTGTGTCACTTAATGTCCCACAGAGTGTGATAGCCTCACTTGGACCTCCGTAAATGGGTGTCAGCTAACATGGTTGTCCATCTTCCCTGGTGAAACAGATTCCTAGGGCAAGGGATGCCATTTATCATTAATTCACCTTCTGAACAAATTTACTGTAATAAGATTGACCACAGATGCATTTTTAGCAGGCTGAGGCCCATGCTTTCATATCCGTTGCATGTACAGTCCAGCTGTAGGCTTGTATCAAAGTACTTTGTAATCATTCCTTAGACAGGGATTTCACATTCCTCTTGAAAAAAATCAGGATTAGCAGTGGCCATGTATAGAGAAGTACTGGAATGAATGAAAGGGACTAATGAGCTCTGAATTTCCCATCTGCTGGCTGTTAGTTTATGACAGGATGGTCAGAAAGTCATTCCAATGGAGGAGTACACAGCACAGAGCATTTCCAAGAATGCATTTTTCTTCCTAGGAATGAATTTCAATTTCTGACCATTTCAAATTAACCTGCCATGAGCCCCCTCAGCGCACATTCACAAAGCAGGAAGTTCGTCACTTAATGGGCAAAAAACACAGGTTTTTAAATTCTGCGTTTAATTGGAATATCTGAAATCTATAATCCTGCTAAGCTTAGAATACATGGCAGCAGTGCAGGAGACCAGCAGAAGCTGAGAAACCTTTTGCTGGCAGCAGCCAGAGCAGAAACAAACCAGGTAGCCTCCAAATTAACTAAAACAGTGCACACTTCTCAGCAAACCAAGCAATTATTCATAAAATGGAAAGACATTTGGTAGTGGATAAGCAAATAGTTTTGCATATCTAATGAGCCTAAAAATTGCAAAGAAGAAAGGAGAGAGGAATTTGTTTTAGTGTGTTATAATTTGCTCAGCACTTGTGCAGGTTCTTGCAAAGTGACTTGCTTTGACCTCTCTGACTGCAGATGCTCAAGAAGCAGCAGGGAAGTCACATGAGCCCTGGCCCTACAGCAAAGCATGAGATACACCAGAGACTGAAACTCTGAAGCTTAATGGTATCCTCACTCCTGTAAGGAAACAACCCCAGACAGGAACGTACCACCTGAGGAGATTGTATTGCTCATCTCTGCTCCACCCAGAGCTAGCCTTCCTCATCTTGAGTGCCAAGGAGCATTTTCACATCTATCACCCCACATCTCCCCAAAGTCAGTCCATAAAGCCAAAGGAAAGGTGAGGTATCAGGAACAGGTCATTGGCCCAGGGACATCAGACATGTGAGAGGTGGACAGGGGAGCAGAGGAATAGCTGCTCTCCCATACCTGTCTCCATCCCACATGGTGATAGGGCACAACAAGCTTGCCTCGATGGCAGCTCAGTCCAACCACTGTGCCCAGCTGTACGGATGTGCTGCAGCATCAGCTCCTGGGACATGCAGTGGATCTGGCCTTGCTGTTTTTATAGAGGAGACTAAAGGTAATTGAACAAAATCTGTTTCTGATTAAAGAGATTATATCTCTTAGAGCGGTTTTTTAAATTGCACTTAAATGGCTTTTATGTAGCTTGTTATTTTGAAATAAGATTAACACCAAGGTGGACTGAATTACCTGTTAATTCAATACATGATTTTCTGATACCTCCATGTGCCATCAAGTATATATTTAAAGGTGTCTTGACGACACATCCATACAGCACACAATAAGGACATCATTACTTAAGATACATCCCCAAAGAGATGCATGACATTAACCCCATCTGTAGATGAGTAATCAGAGCTAAATCAGAAATGTTCTCTTTCAATCTAAAAGAAACGGTGCCCTATAAATTCATCATACAAAAATCCTAGTAATTTACCACATGATTAAACCATAGTAATCTTTTTATATCGCAGTTTTGCTGCAATATTTTATCTTAGGATCTTAAAAAAAGGATTTACAGCTCTGAACGCAGCACTCCTGCTTGGAATAATCAATACTGATTTTAATATGCATTTAAAAAGATTTATTTCCTTGTTGAGGAAAAGATTTAAATTGAAGGATGCCAACAACTGATGAATTATGATTTAAGGCCAAATCTGTTTCACTTAGGAGAATGGTGATTTAAAATTCAAAGAAGTTCCTCTGATGAGTAGAATAAGGAAGTTTTGGCCCATATTTTTCTTGAAAACCCACCAATAAAATATTTATCTTGTCACACTGACAGCCACGTGTGTTTATGGCTAGAAAGCATCATGGCCTGGAGACATATGGCAAACATGCACTTTCTCTGTAGCTCTTCTCCAAATGCTGCTTTATGCTATGACTGAGCAAGAGTGGAAGAAGCACCAAGGAATGTGGCTGTCAGGTCACAACAAGCAAGCCAATGGCTCCATAGCCCAAGCGTGTTTACTTTACATACCTCAAGAATATTGATCTGGATTTTGATTTTAAATGCTTTGTAATAGGGAGCATGGTGGCACTTTCCTCACTGCTGTGCACAGAGATTGATCAAGATCCTACCCAGGGACACCAGCATCTCCTCAATTCAGTGCCCTGCTCTCACCCGAGCGATTAATACTCTATATCCAAAGAACGATAGTTGGATAAAAACCTCGTCTTTAATCTTGTCCAACCCCAAGTAGTTCATGATTGCTCTCAAGAGTCTATTCATGAGTGCTTTGTTCAGTCGAGTTTTAAATGACTCAAGAGCTGATAGGGACTCGACCACCTCCCGTAGGAGATAAATCAGTACACTTAAATAAAAGACAAGATGGTATCTAGCATGCTGTTTCTACAACATTTGCCATTAGTTCTTACCCCAAGGCAAGCATGAAATAACCATTCCCTGCTCCCAGGTTAATTGACTGCCTTTCATTTGGTACAGTGTGGTACAGATTATGCTATCATCAACATACAAAATTAACTTCTATCCAATGCTGACAGAGACACATTTAACATACATAGTTTGGCACCGCATACAGCATTAATTTCCTAGTCCCAGACACAAGGAACGGAAAAAGCTTTATTAGATCACTCAGTCCTGCTCACTGTTAGGCAAATGATTTGCTCCTTAGTGACAGCCTCTGAAGTTTTCTCCAAATTGATTTGCAAAATCCTACAGCATGAGGATCACCTCCCTCTGGAACTGCACATTTTTCTTCACATTTATATTTACATTTGTATTTTCTGCATCTTTCTTAAAATCACCCTTATTTTTTCTAGCTGCACTTCTAGGATTCCCTTTCATTAATTCCTCCCCCACTCTTTTTTTGCCCTGCTATACATGTTTCACAAGTTAACCCATCCAGCTCCCCACAATGACTGTGAGCTTCTCAGATTTCCTTTAACTAATTAATACCTTTCTTATACATAGGCCTGAAGGATGAAGGTGGCATCTCTAGAAGGTTCCCCAAGGCCACTGAGGCAGAAGACCTGCCCCTGTGATAACGCCTTTGTTATATCCTTTTTCTATCAGGCCACATCCTAAAGGTACACTCAGCTCCCTGTTTCCACTAGTTCTCTTCCAGCCCCCTAGCTTCTTTCTGTGATGAGATGGAGTATTTCTCTTCACATGGATTAAGTGTAATTTTCCTATTTTTACCGTTAATGCTATTTTACTGTAACCACATTTTTCTTCATATCTAGGCAATTACAAGACAATTCACACAAATTTTCATGGGGATAGTTCATTACATACTAGAAAATGTACAATAATGAAGCATGAAAAACATGGCAGCTTGCAATGGCGTTTGCTTTTCTGTGGAGATAGTGCTCTGTAGAGCCTGGAAAATACTTGAATTTGGAGAGACCAACATTATTTAAAATAAAAAAATTGCACAAAGACTCCCCAAAAAGCTTATGGTGTTACTAATAATGCATCGATCCTATTTTTTAATTCCTCTTAAAGTATTTCAAATACCTTTTAATTTTCATGATTGTGCAGTCACCAAAAAATTAGATTCTAACGCACAGCTGGAAAGCCAGGGCTCTGTGTTATATATGTTTTAAGTGTTTTCTTAGTGCAAAGGAAAACCAAAATTCCGTACTTCTAGGGTTAATACTGATTCTGCTTTCTGAATAGGCACCCTGTGCTGCAATTGTCCTTTCTCATAGCGGATGATCAAACATTTTGGTGACAAATTGGTTTATCTCAGACCAGGTGCTCAAGTCAAAAGACACTTTCAGAAGGACAAATCTCAGAGAGGAAAGAAATGGATGTAATCACATTGGCCTCTCCTACATGAGTGAGTTCTTCAGCTCATACAGACAGAGCAGGCACTGTTACAAGAAACTGTGCAGCAAGCTTGCCTCAAGCATTCCTTTCTCCCACAGGCTGTATAATAAATGCAAGAAATGATTCAAAAGGGCCATTCTTGCTTCCCTCAGATATATTTTGCTAAACCATAGCAATAAAGATCAACTCTACCAAATGGTTTCTTTTTCTCCTGCCACATGGCTTTCTGCATCTGTTAACATTAGACTATATCTGAAGAGTGGGTTGCATATTTTACAGCTCCTTACAATGAGGCAGGCAAGCGATGAATCTTGCACGAGGCACAGACTTACTGGGAGTGGAGGAGGGGTGAGGGAAAGGGTGTCCTAAAGGTCTTGGAAAGCCTTCTTCCTCACTGCTTGCACTCGATGCAGGCATCACATGCAGTATTTCATTACATCAGGTCCACATTTGCTCCTCCATCCACTGGAAGGAATTCAAAACACTTTCTGGTTGCTGACCTTTTGCTATCAAAGCCAGCACTTGGAATAAGAACAGAATATGTAATAGCTTCAGAATAACTTGCTTTTTACAGATTCCTAAAAATGGAAACAGTAGTAGTCTCTGAAGATGAGGTGGACTGAGGATTTTGTGGAAGAAAGGAGCATTTGAGGAACCTGTAGGCTGTTCACACTGCTTGCTTTTAATGCTGGAATTCATATCCTGAAACCTGAGGATAGCAAAAGTTGGGAGGCAATGTGTTAAACACCCCAGGCATCCAAGTATAAAGACTAAGACCTGAAAAACATCAAAGTGTTTCTGCAGGCTATCCAGGAACATGTGACACAAGGGGGCTACCCATTGCAGGGGCATGTCTTTGCACATTCTCACTTCTCCAGGGAGACAATAACACTACTTCCTAGCAAAAGCTATCCTCAGGTCTTGGCACTTGACCTCTACCAGCCCAAAGCTAATTCTTTCAGCTTTGCAGGAAACAATACCCGTTTCCCTGCATTCCAACCAGATCTGCCCTTGAGCAGAGGCTCCCTAAGGATCTGCCTTCAGTGCTGCTCATTGCTTTCCTTGAATACCCTCTGGGGAGCAGAGCCATGTGAGATGTTAGATTTAGCTCTGCACACCATCACCAGCTTGGAAAGGAACACAGCCTGTTGTTTCAGTGGAGCAAAGGGTTAAGTTCTCAATTATAAAATCAAGAGCAGAGTTCTTATAAAGTGAAATGAAGTAATAAAATGCAGTTGCACATTATATTTAACCAGATTCTTTCTAAGCTGTTTCTGGGCCTCAGCTGAAGCAGTAGTTGAGCTTCAGACCAGAGCTGGCTGCTCTGGGACTCTTCTGCCTAGCCAGGGTGCTGCTGTGTCCTTCTGCCAGGATAGTCATTCTAGCTTAAAATAGTCTCTTGCTGCTCACAATGATTTTAAGACTCTCACAAATGTTCTCAGAGATCACAAGAAGTATTCACTGTATGCACCTCTTACAAAATGAACAGCATTTGCTTTGAGTTCTTCATAATAATCAAATCTGTATTCTTTGCAGGGAACACATATTTAGCATTTGGGTGTTTTCAACAACCTTGCTACTTTCCTCTTTTTCCCAGTCACACATTTAGTGTTGATTTGGGGTGTTCTGGTGAGAAAACAGCCATATACAAATCTTTATGCTGAAACAACTGACGAAAACAGGAATTATATGGGCTATCACAGAGGAAAAGATGGGTAAGAACTGGAGAAGACTCCAACAGCACATGACCAGGATGAGGTAGGTTGAGGGACTCCAATAAAAGAAATAGGCATAAAGAAGAGAGGACTGAAATATTTGTAAGTTATTTATTTACTGCATCATTTTAACTAATTCTTCAACTATAAAAAGTACATTCATGTAATGTTAACAATTTATGGTCCCACGTGCAACATCCTAATATTGAACTAAAGACCTTTTCAAGGTGAGCTTCTGTCAAGCATAGAATGCACTGGCAGGCATGCAGATGGACCTTATTTCCAAGAGGCTCCTAACCTGAGTTTCAAAACTACAGAGAGCTAGATCTGCCCAGAGACTGCAGCCCAAGTCAAAAAGAGATTGAATGGCAAAGTGAGAGGAGAAGCCAGGACTTTCTACCTCCATCTCTCCAAATATCTTTAGCAGATCCCCCTCTGCTACCTTCTTGTTATCAATGGAGTTTTGTGAAAGTTAGAGTCTTTTGATGGCTCCTACCTGGCTCATGGGCCCTGCCCTCACAGGGCACTAGCTGCTCAGTCAGTGTCTCCAAGATTGCAGCTGTGGTGAATTCCTGCATCAGCAACAATACATTCTGACATTTTCATTTCTCCTGAAAGTGTGTGTCCAGGGATGCCCAAGGAGTCTTATTTAGCAGAGCACTGAAACACAAACCCATTACTCTGCCTGTCAAGTTACTTATGTGGTTCTCCATCACTGCAGTGCCTACTGTCTTTATATTGTAGATGAAAGGCATTTATCCCCCAAGGTAAGGAAATGTTAGCCCTAGCCTATGAACCATGAGCTACAGGCAAAGACCACTCAGGGAAGTTTGTGGCGCATTGGGGAAATTCACTGTTCTCTAAACCAGCTTCCAAATCCTGCTTTCCTCATCAGCTCTTCTTCATTTCATTACAGCGTGTCCCTTGCCATCAAATGAAGCTTTTGCATCTATTCTTCTTTTATGCTCCAAACAGAACCTGTAGCAGTTTTTCTTAAATTTAATATGCTTTCTGAAAACAGTAATTCCTCAATTGGAAATTCTCTAATGAGATTCCAAACCAACCCCCCAAATAGATACCGTATTCCTAATTCTTGCATGAAGCAAGGAAGGGGAGCAAGAAGTCACATCATTTATTTTCCTGAGGATGGAAAAATACAACCAAAACAATCACTTGAAACCTTATGAAAGCACAGCTTCATTTGGTCATGACAACCCCTCCAAACACACTGAAACGGAGGATTTTTCAATGTGTTCTCCTTGTGGGAAAATTCTCATGCATATCAGAGGGGGAAAATCAGGTCTGGTGTGGAGTGATGCTGCAAATACTCCCCTACCAAGCTTTTTCTGATGGTGTGTGTTTATGTGGCAAAGACCACAGACAGGAGGGAGCTTCCTCCCATGAAGAATTTTGGGCAAAACTGCTTCATTTCATGACATCTGGTCCATGCCTAAGCCAAACATTTGCTTCCCAGGGAAGCTCCTACACTCCCTCCAGATAAATCAAGCTGGCAGGGATGACATAGCAGGGGGCAAATCTCATCAGAGACCAGAATATCACCTCAGCCTTCCTTTCAATGTAACAGTAGGCTTTTAATCAGGGACTCCTTCTGATTACTCCCAAGTGCCATAAAAAACCAAGATTTGCTATAATGTTTTTGGATTATTACCAAAATCATAGTGATATAATACACACTATGCAAAAAGAGATTACTGCTGCATGCAGATAAAATGCTTTCAAATAAAGAACACTAACTTCCATGCTGGTTGCTTTAAACAGCTCCTGCTATTATCATCTTTGACAATAATTAATCCCTATAATTTCACACAATCCAGAACTGTTCTGTCAGTTTTTGACACATGCCATCTGGATTAAGTCATTTATTTATTTATTTATTTGAAGAAGCATTGTCATCAAGAAACCTGGAAGACCTAAAAAAGAGTTGATTGATCACAAGGTCCTATCAAATGTCAAAGCTAGCCCTTGCTGACCTCCCATCTATTCAGAACTGCTTTGATTTAATCTACAAACTGGCTGCCTCACTTGCCTGTGAGTTCTGTCTGTAACCCATGTGTCAGTGTTTTGAGATATGCCCTGCTTCACGCTCCATTCATTTCATTTGAAGGACGGAAATTAAACTGGAGGGTCAGCAAAGGGCACAGCTCAAAATACACACATATTAAACTGGAGACTTTTATTTGGACCCACCAGAAGAGTTAGAGCAATCATCAAAAATGTTATTAAAGTGGAATTAATTTTCTTTTTCCTACTGAAATTTGTAGTACTAATATATGTGGAAAGGTGGCAAGCCTTGCCACAACAGAAGAGAAAATAATCATGGTGCCTTCCCAGAGAAAGGCTTGTGATGGCCTTTAATGCTATGAGTCTATGAGTGTGATGATAGCTCCAGGTATAGTAGTGTGCACAAGGTAGTATTTCCACTGTAAATTCAGCATTTTAAGCCTTTTTACATGGGTCATAATATTACAGGTTGAACTGAAACACAACGGTAAGTTCACAGCATGGATCACAATGTTTAAAACCTCATCTGTCTTACTTGAGTTTTATTATAATTTGGAAAATGCTTAGCTCCAGCTCTTGCGCTGTGGAACACAGCCAGCAGCTCAGACGGATAACTCTCAAGGGTGACCACAGCTTTGCAGAGCAATTTTCATACTGGCTTTTACTTGGCAAGGAGTATGAGTATGAAGCATGAACCTTCAATGGCCATGCCAGCTTCACACACTCCCGCAGCTCTGGCACGAGCAGCACTGACTCAGAGATCATTGAATAATAGAATAGTTAGGATTGGAAAGGACCTTAAGCTCATCTAGTTCCAAACCCCCTGCCATGGGCAGGGACACCTCACACTAGACAATGTTGCCCAAGACTCTGTTCAGCCTGGCCTTGAACATGTTCTCCAGGGATGGAAGACATGCACTCCTTGCATGAGCTGCAGGGCAAGCCAAGGCTCCTGCAGGCTGGCTACAGGTGGACTGGCTGTGTTTGGGTTGACTCAGCCCTGAGATGCCCTGTGAATAAGTGAATAAGATTCTTCTGCTCCACCCATTACACAGACTTTCTTGCGATAGGTGGCTACAAGCCATATTTTCATTCGTAAAGGCAAGGCAGAAGGCCTGGGTTTAGCTAGGAGTCCTCTTTACTCCACCAAGTGTGGGTTTCATACAAGAGCCACTACCATCACTTTGAGACACCAGGAAAGCATATTTACTGATGGTCACGTAACTCATTTTCCCATTCGCCTATTTTTAGGAAACAGCAGAAAAAGAGCTCCAACACCCAAAGGTAGCAGGATGCACCTTGAGATGCTCAGATAACATGCACCTCAGAAACATGAGGGGAACATGCTGCTGGGGCAACAAGTGTTTCTCCTTCCAATCTCTTCTTTCTTCTAGGTCTGTAAAAATTTCCAGCCTGTGTCTGCTCATAGTTTAGAAAAGTCTAATGCACTAACGTGTTTGATAGGTAGATTACTACTAAATGATGACATTTAACTGAAGTAGCACCATCCCCACTAACAAAAAGAGTAAATAAAGGGGCGCATACTCAGGGATCCCATGAGAATATTAACTATCATCACCATTTTTATAAATCTCCTTGTTAATTCAGAAATATGAAAAAGCTTGAATATCATTATTCCATGTCGTTCTTCAACCTAGAATCCTTAATAAATTAATTGAACTAAAGCTCCTAACAATTTAAACTTAAAAGCTAAAGGAGACATTGTTTCTGATGGTATGATGCTGTTTGCAAATCTACCTGCCAATCAACAGCAGAAAAAAAATGTGGTGATTTGTAAAGAGGTTACTTCTTTGGAAGAAAAACCCAGAATGATATTTAGCAAAGGCATATTTGCCCTTGAGTCTGAAAAAAGAAGGCATGAAAATGCCTTCAATTCTCTTTAGTTCTAAGGCATGTCTTTTTGTTCATGCTTAACTGCAGAAGAAAAATTAGGAACAAGTATGTGCATATCAGTGCATGTGTTAGCATAGGCTTTAATTGGTTAGGAGTAAATTAATGGCTGCTTGCAATATTTCTGGCAATCTGTTATAAGCTATGTAAATTTTTAAAAGAGGTTTCTTGAAAAGGCTGGCTGAAATCCTGTAATTCATATTCTGCTGGGGGAGTTGGTTTGAGCAATAATAATGAAATGTTTTACCTCAGTGATGAATCTCAGTTTTGTAGCGCTACAATTTTTAAAGATTCTTGTAAATAATGCTGTGAGTGTTTCTAAGAATAATCTGCTTGAAATAAATATATCTGTTTCTGAATTAATAGCATTTTTTACTGTTCTTTTTACCTTTTTCTTACTCTACCCTTCCAGGGGTTCACTGCAAAGCCAGCATTAACTTTGCTATTATTACAATGAAGTAAAATCCAACATTTTTTACCATGTGGCTTGCTCTTATGTTTTAACAGCAGTTTTGCTATTGAATTCAGTGGGAACTTAATCAGTTCCTTAAGAGGTGGGTCCAGTTTTATAGCGCAGAGCTGGAAATGGCCCAACACACCACTGACACTTCAAGGTGAGCCTGCCTCTGTCATTTCAGTGGAGCCATTAAACATTGATAGGAACAGAGGAGAAACACCTACCTTGACTGCCCAGGGTACTCATTAGGTTGCAGAAAAAGAATTAAAGCATCACATGAAGTAGATGAAGGACATGGACCTGAACTTCCCACAATCACTCCTCCTTCCACACACCCAGGAAAAGGGAAAAATTCCCATGGCAATGAACCAACTGTTGAATGACGGTGTCTGCTCACTCCACTCATTGTTTCAATAGCTACCCACTATTCACATGGACCACCCACACTCTTGATGGTTGGTGATCAGCATTCAAGACCAAAACATAGGTCTTTAAACGGCTCACAATCCAATACACAGGGTTTTCCTCTAGTTTTCAGGGAACTAGCAGTGACTGCACTTAAGTTAAACACATACTGTATATCCAAGCAAGTTATAATTGCTGTTGGACTGGGGGACACATAAACAGACAGAGACACTTCCATTTATCTGGGGAACAGCCTGACAGTAAGAAACTCAGGGCAAAGAGGCCCACTCCAGAAACATAAGCCAGTGAAGAAAACTGGAAAGATTTACTGCTTGTCCTAGGCAGATAATACTGAATGTCTTTGGAGGAAAACCCCAAGACAGGAACTGACTAAAAGCAAATTACTGGTATGGCTTTTATTACAGCTGTATGTCCAGCTCCTGCAGTGTGCCTAGCTGCTTTAGCTCTACTTTTATCTTGTGTATCTGACGCTTTTTTTTTAATGCTTAGTGGGATGCAAGAAAGCATCTTGTACTGCCAATAATGCTGTTATCCTTTAATAAAAAAATTAGAAGCTACCAAAAAAAGAGAGAGGGAGGGAAGGAGAAAGGCTATGAAGGAATATGGCTCAATGCCTAGAAAACTTCAATATGTTGTAAAAGGAAAAGATTGTTAATTAGGCTCTTGCGTACTCTATTCTAGTTCCCTCAGTGCTGCAAGAAATTTAACCCAGCTCACTTGACTGATGGTTAGAGAAGTGGGAATAGAGTGTGGGAGCTTTGGAATCAGATTATTGAGATGATCTATGAAGTAATGAGGCAGTGAAATGCAGCTGGATGCAGGGATTTCACTGTTGGGCTCAAAACATAGGGGAAGGTTTCTTAATTTAAACAGAAGGCTGGTCCATCACACAGCTCATCATTACACTTGGCTGTATGAAAGCCTCCCACCAAACTGGCCCCACATTGCTTGTGTGCTGAGTGATGCAAGGCAGGGAAAACAGGCTTTGGAAAAGCTGACTGCTACTCCAGATGCTGTGAGAGATCAACCGTGGAAAAGGGGAAGAAAATGGTGCAGGGAGCTCCATAAGAGCTTTGCAGGCCATGAGAATACCCTGTGGATGCTCTCTTTGAGCTCCCAGTTTTCAACATCTATAGCCAAATTCCATGTTTCTCTGGGATAAGTAGGGTGCAAATCCATGTAGATTGAAGACGATGATCTGAAGTTCAGGAAAGACAAATGGGATGGAAATGCACCTGTCAGAACAATCATCCTGGAGGTCATACCCCTACCCCTTGCACCTCCTACTAGACATGTGGGCTTTCCCAGGAGACACTGGTTGATCTGGCCACTGCTTGTCTCACAGAAACCATGAGGAAAGTGCCTTTTATGCAGGACCTCCATCACAGCTGCTCATGTTGTGCCCGCTGTTATTCATCAACTTGCTGATTCAGGAACAGCTGCTCCCAAGTAATTTTAGGCTTGCTAACACTGGATTTTCTTTCCTGCACTTGCACATGACCTGCCTGCAGCTTCCACTGCTGTTCTTATAATGACCCTGGTAAAATCAGTCACTCTCAGAGATTTTAATGACTTGAACCTGGTAAATGGGGTCCTGCTAATTCAGTTGGAAAAGGTAGCCCAACCACGTGATCCTAGCTGGGCATCAGCAGCTCAGTTATAGACATTTACAGCCATGAAGAATTATTCTGAAAAATAATTTAAACTCCCAGTGTTGTATATTTGGGCAGAGACAGATGAAATAACATGCACACCAAAGAAAGCTTCGCTGCTACTATGGAGTAGTACATATAGGTTCATAAAGAAGCACATAAGTTACTTACTGGTTCATCCAGGCAGTAGGTTTGGAAACATGTATGTATAAACAAATAACACATGGCTTGATTTGCATGCTAATTAATATGTAATAACTTATTTGCATATATATTGAGCTGAAGGTCCTATATAAAATACTTATTATCAAGGAATGCTAGTGTGTACTTGACAGTCACGATAACCTTCATTTTAAGTTAAAAAAGGAATTAATCAAAAAGCCACAAAAGGGTGGCATAAATGTGGTTAATTTACCCTCAGTTTAATGTTGTCTTTCTTTTTGGAGGCCGCAGCAGCCATCACAGGCAGAGCTGCAAACAGAGACGCATAGAGGAAGGAGATATTGTCTCAGCTAAGTCAAAGCAGGGAAGAGGCAATGGGAAAACCCAAGGTGGTTCTGCTCAGCTTACAGCATGTATGAGGCTTGAGACAGGCAAGGTGGAAGTATGAGGCAGCTACAGACCATTGCCCTAGCCTGGCTGAGTGTTTACACTGAAACAACATGAACTGGGTATGCTGCTTCATCAGAAATTCAACATTTTGTGGAGTTATCACCAGTCCAAGGGCAGTTTTGTCAGGAAAGCTTTGGGAACCGAAGGATTCCAGGGCAACTTGAACCACATGCAAAGCTTGACACAAATTCTCTTGTTTCTGACCCACATGCCATTTCATTATGGTGAAGGGAATTCTCAACTGGGTGGTCTTATAAAAAGCCTAAACCCATAAAAAGTTATTTAGTGGCATTGGTCCTCTAAATCTGTGACCACAGACATAGATAACTTATACTCATTTTACTGTGGGATGTGGGTGGGCATCTGCTGCTTTACCCATGCAGCACAATGTGGATGGGGAGAGGACCCCACAAGGGCACAGTGGTTCAAAGAGCGATGCTGCCTAGGAGGACTGTTATTGCCTTGTGTTTTGAGCAGCATTTCTATTCACAGAAAGGAGTTTGCTGAGCAGGAGCAATGCGATTTTAAGACAACTATTATTTACTGTTCAAGCTGCCATTGCAAACTGTGATTAAAGGTGCTCTTTTTGCTAAGATGCAGCTCTTTTTTACTGCAAGCTCTGCCTTTAAATTCTGCTGATATTTTGGAAAGGACAGGCACACAGGAAGAGCAATGTGAGAAGGAAAGCATTCCCAGGCAGGCCAGGTTTAACTAGATGCCTGTGTGGTGCACTCTTCTCTTTGCAGCAAAGGGGACAGCTGTGGCGGGCAAGGG
Organism: Coracopsis vasa; assembly: GCA_026283785.1. NCBI lineage: Eukaryota > Metazoa > Chordata > Aves > Psittaciformes > Psittacidae > Coracopsis > Coracopsis vasa. The sequence goes on along the minus strand of JANHGB010051888.1, from coordinate 31,469 downwards.
GACTGATGGCTGTGAGTTGTGAGATGGCTGTGGGAAGAAGCTGTAGTGTTTGCATGTCAGAGAGTGGAAAGTTTGCATAATGAGTGATATGTTCCCAGGTGGTGTTATAGGCCCATTCAATCAAAAAAATATTTAACAAATCTATACTGACATCAGCTCCCAGTAGGCTCATACGTTATGGTGCTGTGGAGATAAAATCGAAACCATGCGATTCCTGTCCTGCTTGGTGGGGTGACCAAAGGGACTCAGCTTACAAGTCCTGGCAGCTGGGGGTCACTTCTGGGGACCTTGGCCTGCATCACAGAGCAGGACAAGTGGAGAGGAGAGAACACCAGCCTGTTTAGTGCTCCTGGGTCTGGGAGATCTTGTCCTGCAGGAGAGTCTTGCAAATCGTGCAGCTTGCAAAACCAAGCCAGCATCCTGCGCTTGTGTGGAAGCAACTGCCTTCCTTGCTCCTGCCTGGCCACAGCTGCACTGGTGGTTCAGCCAGGTCCAGGGGGAATCCTCCACACGAAGGGCTGCTTCCTTCTTTCCTTTTTCAGCTGGTCCCTCTGACTGCCATCTGGAAATACCTTTCCTCCCGCATCAGTGCCAGGGAACAGCTTGCTTACACCTTGCTACAGGACTCCATGGTCTTCCCTCTTGCCAAATTCCTCCCGGCAGTCCCTAGTGAACAGCTCAGCTCCCTCTTCACTTGCATGTTTTTACTGCCTGTCTATAAGCTTTCCAAAAAGTGCTTCATCCTTAGAAAAATATCCTTCCCTTTAGCACTTTGGATACTGTTTGCCCACCAAAAGCCTTGAAGAGATATGGATTCTGGACCATCATGAGTTTAAAGTGGACCTAGAGAGATCATAGTGCTGATTTTAAACAGATGGGCCTTGACAGTAAAAGATACCTTGATTAAATTAAATCTGTGCTCAGCAAAGCTCTGACATAACTACAGTGACCCTATTTATGGGAGATGCCATGGTACCGGTAATCTGTAACACACGTACTCTGCTTAGGCTCAGCTGGGTGTTGCCTGAAGGAAATAAACAGCACTGTGAAACATAAAACCTTTTTTTTTCCCTTTTTTTTTCTGTTTTCTGAAGCAAGTTATGCAGCAGGTAAGGGTTTCGCTGCAAGGAAGGAATTACACCACATAGCAAATGCCATGGGAACAGTAGTGCTCTGAGCACCCGTTCCCAGCTGCCTCCACGGGGAGCTCCCTAGGGAGGCCCAGCCGTGCCAGCTCCTGCGCCTCGGAAAGTGCTGTAGCACTGGAGAGAGCTGAGAGCAGAAATGCAAAATACGCATTTAAACTTTAAAAATTAATGTTGACATTTATTTTTAAATGTGAGTTGGCAGCTCTCCAGTGGTTCACTGAGTACATTAACTTAGTCAAACGCCCATTACTTCCTCCCTACTAACAAGAATGTTTTGAGAAGAGCTTTGCAAGCTTTCAGCAAAGCATATACCCCCTCTTTTTTCTCACCTAAGCTGCTGAATGCAAAAACTATTTATAGAGAATGGATCAGAGACAGGCTTGCAGAAAATCTAGATCAGGGTTCTTCAAAATTTAGAAGCAAGAAAGGATTGTCTGAGGGCCAAGACTTAAAATCAGAAATATGGGTTCAGTTTTGACTTTCCTTTGTGAATCTCAGCAACCCCATACTGCTTCCCACCAGCCCTCCCAGCAAGGCTGAGAAGCCTTGGTACACTTCTCCATTCGGTTGGCTCTGATCTTCACTATCATCTTAGAGAGTCACAGAAATACAAATAATTTCCCAGGGAAGTCCATACCTAATTTTGTCCCTAGATTCTATCCTGACACACCATTGACCTATGGGTCTCCAGCTATCCCTCCCCTATATGAGTCCCAGGTCCTAAACTGATCCTGACAATACACACCAAGTGCAGTGTTTTTGCAGCACCATCTGTGATATTTGGGGTGCAGTAGTTCTTTGAATACAACTGTGCAATGAGTACATTTTTGCAGCTGTCTTTTGGACATGGGAGATGTAACTACAGAGCTGCTTGGGGAATTTCCAGTGCATCCGCTGTTATAATATCACAGCATTCAGACATATGAGCTGACAAATTCTGTGGCTGTAAACAGCAGAGGCTTGCTGAGAATCTGGACACTAGTGTATAAAATGGGAATACTTTCCTTATGTGAAGACAAGTGAAATCCATACGGTCTTTCCAGGCATCCTCTCAGCCCACTGGAAAGCCTGCAGCTGCTACATGGGAATAGTGTAACTCTTATACTGCCAGCTCCCATAAGGACTTAGTACTGAATAGTGCATTAGATACTGGTTTCAGAAGCTAGTTCTGTAAGCCTATGGAAATAGGTTTCAGGCTCCACTGCTGCTGTAATGCAATGAGAAAAGAACACCCTTAAATAAATCTTTTATGATTACGAGTATGTCATCTATAGACTTCTGGTTTCCAGACCTGCTCTGAGCAAAGAAGCCAATTAATGTCCAAAAAGAGAAGACAAAATCATCTCCATTGGTGTATTTCCCAGTAGATACCAAGGAAAGACAGAATAACTGGAGTCCTTGGCTTTAGTCCCACATCATGCCGAATCAACAGAGATCAGATTTTGACCTAATTACAGCTTTTAATTATTTTCCACTTCAACATATGCTTTGAAAAGTTTTCTTCTGAGAAAAGAAAAAAAAAAAAAAGGATGTGGTCACATTTTCAAGGAAACTGTGCTGGAGTGCATAAGGAGCCAAATCCTGTTGTGCGGGTGATAAACCGGCAGGGAATCGCTGGGGTTCCAGAGGCAGGAAGGGACCGAGAGATGTGAGGACCTACACACCCAGCCCACCTCTGCTGTAAGGGCTTCATAGTGCCAACAAATGCAAAATCCATTGATAACGCGTTCTTCTACACATTGTTATTTTTCTCATAGGTTATATTCATATTAGTAAACTAATTAAACCCAAGCTGGCAAAGTCCAGAGCCTTCCGCACAATGCTTGGCACGAGGAGGCAATCTGTGTTGCAGTGAAGCTGTCGCATTCAGGGGCCTCTTCTTCCCCCTGCAGCAACCACAGGGATGATTTGAGGTAAGACTCCTGCTTTACTGACCCTGTGCGCTTCTCCTACAAGAAGAACCTTTACATTGTTTTGGAGAGAAAGGGATTAATTTTACCCAGATGGCAGGAGAACAACATTGCAGATAACTGATATTGAAAACCCTGTTAAACTATGTTGCTGTGCAATCTTTGCCATATATTTTAGCAAAATACTTACTCTCCACTCAAAATCTCATTAAAAAAAACCCCAAAATTAAAATGGAAACATTCACCCTTCCTATCTCATAAGTTTATTGCATGTGTTGCATGTGGGTGGTGAGCATGTTAGGTACAATTTAGAGCATAATTTCCTGAGAATTGAAATGTCACCAAGAAAAGGATTGTAAATAATGAAACTTTGAAAGGAATCTGTGACCTTTGTAACAGATAATCATATTTTAATTCTGACTTATGGTTCATTCAATTGCCTACAGTTAGGAAAAAACAATTCCTTTTCTTACTATATGGAAATTAGATGAATCAGATCAAAAGCCATTAACATCATAGGTTGGAAAACCTATACCAGTGTTCACTGATCTGAGTAAAGCCCATGACTCTACTTCAGTTTGTGTCCCTTTTTATTGGTTTTCCTCAAGTCTTTATAAGAGGTCTATGTTCATAAAAATGTTAGTTGAAAAGTTTTCTAAAGTTACTGTAGATCACAGAATTGTTGAGGTTAGGAAACCAAGTTCATTGAACAAGTCCTACTGAGGTAGGCTGGTAAGAGAAGCTAGAAATCTCTTTTCCTCCCTGTAGGATTTTTTGGCGATCCAGCCAAGTACCAAAATTAACATGCAATCACGGATTTGGAAGAACAACTATTGAATGGTAAATAGTCAGAGTGAATAGTTTATCCATAGCCCCAACAGGCATGAATATGCTGGCATAATGCTTTGGATCTGATTTGAATATCAAAAAACAACCCCAAAAATACAGAGACATCAAACACTGCTTTAATATAATTAGAAAGAGTAAAATTGGACAAAATGCATCAAATAAATCATTGCAAATGCTTTGCCTAATGACTGAATTCACAAAGACATGCTGCAGAGGCCAAGAAAAACAAGGCCAGAGGATTTTGATACTTAGACTTGCTCTGATTTTGGTTTAAGCCCATCTCCTTCCTTTTGTTTCCAAAAGCCTTGCAGCTTTATACTAAGGAATTTCCAATAGCCGGGGCTTTTTGCAGCTAGAGGACCAGATCAGAAGAATTTCTGACATGAGTACACTTTCAGCCGATCACCAACAAGCCAAGAAGGTAAAGCAAGCCGTAAGAGTAAGGTTTTTTGTAAAGTCCATCACCACTGCAAGGCAAAGCTGTATTCCAGAGTGTTCACCAGCACATGGGCAGGCAGGCAGGGAGGACCTGAGGATACATTTGCCTCCCCTCCTAACTTCTTGCCTTTTGCCACAACTTTTGAATTTCCCAGTTCCCCTTATCTACCACTGCTGAATTATACACATGCTGATGTCCTCACACACACATCATTCAAAAAGCAAAATAAATAAAAACCTGCAGAACAACTTCCAAATGACTCAGTTATTTGTAATAACTTCAGTATTAAGTACAAGTACTAACCTCAGTCATTATCTTCTCCAGAGCCCTTATTTCTGGTACTCCACCATCCTGCTTTTTGCTAAACAAAATCAAGATCAGCGCTTTATAATTCTTTTCCTAAACGGGACTGTACAACACTAGAGCTAGAGCCTGAAGTTATTCACCAAGGAAGACTCCACAAACATAGATGGTACTACAGGATCGCAGAGCAAGTCCTCATCACTCTTAAAGGCTGCATCCCAGTTTCCATTGGCCTTACACCAGGGTCCCACATTTGACCCATGAGCGTGTGAATCCCCAGGTAGCTGGGTGCTAGGAATTGCCCAAGACACACCACAGCCCTGCAAATAACAGTTTTTCTTGTTCAGTGGCTATCCCCAAAAAGTTAGGGGAAGTGGAATAAAAAAGGAAAATAAATCACTTCGCATTGATGCAAAGCAGCAGCTTTTCCATGTTTTCTTGGCAAGAAACAATAAAGCTAACAAGCCAAAAAAAAAAAGTGCCTGTTTAAGATCTGACTAAACAGCCCATTTGTGTGTTTGTTAACCCTGCTCCTGCCCAAAGCTGGGCTACTCTGTACATGAGAATACCATTTTGAAAATCAAAAAAAGGGGCCCATTTTTCCCCCTTTCTCTTCCCTTCTTCTCTCCGCCAACCAGACTCCCAAACAGTTCACTGCCAGCCACCCTTTGCACCTCTGCAACCTCCCTTACTGCCCACCTCTTCTTTTTTTCACACTTTCCTTTCAGTTGAGAACCCATCCCTTTTGGGGGAGATGTTTTGCCATAAAGACACAATTGTTTGAGACTTCAGTGTTGGCCTAATCTAGTATTTTATGTTATTCCTTCAATTACACTGAATCACCTTTGTATTAAAAAGGAAGAAAACAGGGAAATGAATAATCCCATCTGTGCTGCTACAAGACCTGACCAGAAACCATCACATACAAGCTTCAATCCATATTCTCCAGAAAAACGATAACGTTTCCACAAATTTAGGCTCCTGATGGTAGCCATACTCTCGCGCAGGGAAACACAAGGAGCCAGAGCAATGCTTTGGTTTGGGTCTGTCCTGGGATGCTCTGTGCCAGTATGTGAGACAGTTTTACTGTCCACAAGGTGAGCATTTGTGTGAAAATAGAACGTTTCCAAACAAGAGGCAAGTTTAATTTCTTACACACTGCAAAACTGACTGGTAATTTTTTAAATAACTACATATGTTTTATTATCTTGGACTTTTCCATGCCTCACATCTCTAATTGTGCTAGTAATTATTAGCTCAGGTAATGAAAGCTTTGGAAACAAGATTGTGTGGGAGTATTCCAAGTCATGAGTTAAGTCTTTTAACTCAGTAATTGCCAATGATTAATTCATTTTTCTATTTAAGTGCTGAAAAGCTGAAATATTATTTCCTTGAACTGTATTTGTGCTTGGCAGTTCTGAGTTAATTACTACTCTGTGAACACCCTTAAATCAAATTCAGAGGTTTCCAGGTATACGTATTATGAGGGCCTGGTAAATCCTTCAGCATCTTCCTGGAAAAGGATTACTGAACTTGACTGATGACGCTGTTCTTCTGAAGGTCTACCTGTTATGTACTTACAGCCATTAAAGGCACCACAAGTGCAATGGCAGTAAAGAGCTTAGCCTTGTGGAAATTCTCACATAAATAAGGATTTTACTTATGAATGTCTGGTTTGGAAATCATCCACGTTAATTTTTTGGGATGGAGACAAGGTCTTGGTCAAAATCCTGGAAAAATACAAGTATGTGCACAAATCACTGGTTCACTCGCTACAAATGGTGGAAGAAGCCACAATTCCCCCAGAAACTGTAGCAACCGCAGTTTATGATTGAGCTAACGTGGCCAGGGATTGGGGCTGATTTCGCCCACTTCTGTCATTTCAGCTGCAGACATGGTTCTCTTACCTGAGCAGTGGAGTAGAGTCCATAAAGAGAGGGACACAGGGAGGACCAAGAAGGTGGAAAGGGCGAAAAGGACAGCAAAAAGAACACAGAAAGAGGGGCTCAGGGTAGTCTAGTACACAGCCAAGCACTTCAGCTGCTCTCCTAAATCATGCCTTTCCCACAGTACTGCTGGGTTCCCTGCCAGGACCATACAAAAGCATCTCTCTAAAAGACAAGAGGACTGAGGACAGGAGAGACCAAAGGGGCATTTTTTTCCAGTAGCAAGAAATAACCTTTTCAAAGCCACAGCGAGCATCTCTATCAGAGTGCTAATCCTCCTGCTTAGTGTCAGCATGGCTCTTTGACCCTAGCAGCTGATTTCCTCTTCCTGAAGGATTCTCCCAAGCTGCTTCCTGGCCCAGTTAATCTTTGCTTTCCTGGTTCAGGGCTTGGGGAACCTGCTAAACAAGCATTGTCCTTGCCCCAAGGATAACAGTGGCACTTGCCAGTACAGCACACTTCTGTGACTTCCCAACAGAGGAATATCCCCCAACAAGAAAGCAGCAGCCATGTCAGTAAAGAGACCAACATATGTTCTGGGCCTCAAACAACACGTTACAATTTCTGTAATGCACTGAAGCCCACTCCTGATCCTGATCCTTGCTTCTAGCACATTTTCTGTATTTTCTCCACTGAGCCTCACATAAGATATATAAAAAGCACTAAGAGCAGAGCTGTGACCCAACACTGCCCTTTCCAAGAGCAGAAACAAGTCATCTAGCTTTCCCTGCTCACACTGAACAACCCCAAACACCATGCAATGCAGTCTCAGGTGTTCTGGCTTGCTTCAGATCTTGCTGTCTGCCTGGCCCAGTGAAACGGCTCTAACAAGAGAGGCAGAAGGTGCTGAACATGTAGCCTTGAGGTTGGGCCACTCTTCTGGGGGGAAAGGTTTGAGCCCATCAGTGTGGGGTAACCCTACTACTACCTCCTGCTCCCCTTTCCTTCAGAATGCTCCAGAATACTAATGCAGTCCCAAATGCTCCCTATCCTTGTTAACTTCTTTAAGCCCTGCCACCAAGCAATAACAGTGAGCAGCCCCCATCTGATCATCACAGCGTGCTCCATTTCCCCCAATCCTCTCCCCACCTCCCCTTTCTTTTTCTTTCTCTCTGTTCTTTTATTTTGAAAGAAAATGTCAGACGCACACAGTCTGAACCTTGACCCCAACTGGGGAGAGGCCTCCACTTGTAGCCCTAATGCAGACGCCTGCACAGCAAGACAATACTGAAGGCACAGTTCCCTACTAGGTATTTCCTGTGGCTCATTCCAAGCTGGAAATGTTGCCTAGATCGCTCCTTCACACTGTCAGAGAGAAGCCAGCCAGCCTGGGTCCTTGATGCCACCCTCTCTTTCTAGATGGTAGAAATGGTAGGAACTACCTTGAAGATGCCCAAAACACTGAGTTCATCTAACCCTCTGCCTTGGGCAAAGCCTGGCAAGGAGCCACGAGACCTTTTGAGCTGGACAGCTGCTGGAGGAACCTGCTCAGATACAGACCTACTCATCTAGAAGCTGGATTTGGGCCCAAAAAGCCTCCTCCCCTTTCATATCTCTCTCTCGATTAGAATACTGTATTCCCGTATTTACTGTAGTCTACTACTCCTTATTGGCAATCCAGGATTTATTAAAAATTAACATCTTGTTAACCAGAGACACTTATTCAGACTTTTAAAGTTCTTGGGTGCAAATTACCTTGGACTTCTAAATAAAAATAAAATAAATGTCTCTACTAAATCTTGCAGAGCATTTTTTTCAGTGGCTGTTAAACTGAAAATTACCTCCTTTTCCTCATCTGGTATGAGCACAGCTCCCTGCTCCTGTTCAAAACAGCATAGAAAATTTTAATCAAACTTGTTTGGTTTTTCTCTGCATCATTACACTAAAGTAAATCAATAGATTTCAGGTGGGAGAGAGAAATACATGATTTTCTTGTTAGCGCTTTATACTATCATCTTTCTTCATTAGAGACACCTGGTACCCAGGTCAGAATACATGTTTTAACATACAGACCAACTTTTAAACTGCTTTCTTTATTATCCATGTTTTTTGAGTGCTGTTGCAAACTGTCACATCAGAGAACTGGTGGGTTATAAGTGGAATCATTAAAAATAGCTCATCTTAGTAATAACACAGCACTATTCATATTTTATTCAGTATTTAACAGTCCACAGGAGACTCTCATGCTTTCTTATTTGCCATATTGTCTCTTCTAAATGCCACTGTCAACCATTCACATCCAATTCACCCTCCTGAGCAAAATGGGTTTCATAAAGCCTTCCATAACCAAAGAAGCTAAACAGATGGCACACTGCATCCTTGCAATTTCCTCAGGCTTGAGTTTCATCCCTTTAAAATAATAGCTCCCCTTGAAGTAAGCATGTTTCTTTATATTAAAACATGAAATGTAATAATTACAGAGACTACAGAACAATTCACTCAGTCATTGAGTAAGCAAGATAAATTAATCCAGGAGCAGGTAACTAGGCTGAAGAGAGGTCTGCAGGTTTTCTGCTAGCATGTGTCAGTTTGTTAGAACAGCATGAAGGATCTCAGCCTTGTGGGTTGGCCTTTGAAAGTACCAGCTCTGAGAGACAAGCTCAAAGCTCCAGCTGTGGAGCTTTCCCAACTTAACTTTTCCAGCTGCCTCTTCCTTATCATGCAGAAAAATGGTGTGCCAGTCCCCCTGTCCCACCTCACAGTCCACATTGTAGCCTAAATTGGTGCCTAAGATTACTTTGTGGTTAATGCCAGATCATAACAACATCCTTCCGTACCATATCCGGCCATAAGGCACTTTGCCTTGACCTAGATTTTAAGTGCTGTTAACCAGCACCAGGCAACTGGTATTTTAAACTGTTGCAGCCCTGTCTTGGGTCACTACTCTGCATGCAGACAGAGCTTTACAGCTGCTCTCGAGAGGGTTTGCAGACCATGCCATTGGGTGCACAATACCCCCATTTGCTCCTCACTGGGCCAGATAGTACCTGCAGATGCCCTTGCAAATGGTACCTTGGCATTCTCCTACACACCTAAACACAGTTTTGATTCAAGGTGGTTCTGGCTATGTGAAGAGAACTAGACTCAGATTTAAGTCCCTCTTTTTAGATTTGCTGGAGCAGTACTTGTCTTAAGCTAATTGACTCCCCATGACAGTTCCTTCTACAGAAGTGAAGAAAGCACGTATTTCAGTACAAGATTTACAGAAAGCAGCAGTGATTTGAATGTCTCAAGTGACATGTCATCACTGGCACATATGCCATCACACCCGTTTGCACCACAGCTTGTGGACAATGGTCCAGGGCAATGTAGAGGCTTGTAGCACACGGCTTCTGTTGTCTGCTAGCATGGCCCTTGCAGCTTCACTTGCACCAGGCTTCAAAACCATAACCTGTGCTTTACAACAGCAAGGCATTATTAGGTATGCAGCAAATAGAACAAGAAAAGTGAGGAAAAATGTGAGAAGCAGCATGAATGCTTTTGGGCCTGAGCTTTTGCTCTGAGAGAAAGCTAAACTGCAGTCCACCTCCTCTGGCCAGAGTTAAATAAATAACAATAATAATTGGGGTCCAGCAGTCAGAGTGCTTGCAGCCTCATGCAAACAAAACTGCAGCAGTGTCATCATCAGAACCAGCCCTGCTCTGCCTCCCCTCCCCATCACCCGGGCAGCCTCTGTTTTCCCCCTTTCCAACATCTTTGGAAGAAAGATGGAGGACACCAAGTGCTCCTTGCTGTGACCTTATCCCCCCAACAGTGTAAGACGTAGCCTCCTGCAGAGTGAAGGCATTTACTCCCACTGGAAAAACATCTCCAAGCATGGGTACCTGAACAGAGATCAACAAAGTCATAATTAGTGATGTCAACAGATACTGTAGTTTAAATGCTGACTTAGAAGAGTTCAGCACCTCAGAAAATTCAAGCCATTCCGGTTCACAGCATGTCAAGATCCCAAGCTAGTGCCAAGGAAGTGGCATTTCTATATGGCACAGCCACTGCTGCTCAGGCTAAGACTGGTGCCTGGGCAGCTGTGTGGAGAACTGTTGGTCTTCCCAAGACTACCATCAAAAGACTCAAAAGGTTCTGTGCATCAGCTGCTACCCACTGCCTCTCCAGGAGCAGCTTTCTGTGGAGATTTAACTTGATCAACATACCACTCCTGTTCTTTGAGAAGTCCCAGCCATGAAAAGCTGCCTGTGGGTGCCTTTCAAGTTGGTGACCCTGAAGCCTGGATTACAGAGGGAAATTAATAATGCTGGTCTATGCAATCATAGCTTCTAGTTTGCGATGACTAGTTCTTCTATTTTCATCTCCTTGCCCATCTGATTTATTTGGATTATAAACTCCAACCCTTACTACAGTTCATACAGTTCTTAGCATAAGGAAATGCTAATCTCTGTGTGGATAACTGTAATATAAATGAGAGTAAATCAACATCATAAGAATATATTAGTTAAACTGTTTCATTCAAGGAGATTAAGAGAAGAAGATTATGCTGGCATTAAACCTTAAAAAGTTCAATAAATGCAATCTACTTGCTTGTTCCTTTTTTGAGGAATATTATTTAGTTGCAGTTTAAGTGCAGTTTAGAGTGCCTTTGCAATGAACTTCAAAGCTTTATCTGAAGGATTCCCTTTCTCTGATACAGCCACCTCTGAGGCTGGCCCATGACAGCTGTTCAGCATCACACTGGGACACTAGTAATAATAGTACTTGCAGCACTTACATAGTGTTTTATACTTTCAAAGCTCTTAAATTAATTAGTTACAGGGTTACAGTATGGATTCAGGCAGGATGTGCAAAAGAAAATTGTATCCAATGGAAACTACAGGAAGAATTCAGGGAATTGTAATGTAATTACCCAATTTGGAATCTGGCCAGAGCGCTGCTGCTGGAAATGCCATGGGATCTCTAATGACCACACGCGGTCAGGACCTTGGCTTCTCATCTGCTCCAAAAGATGAGGTGAGCCCTAACAAAATGCGCTCAGTCATCAGGTGCAGGAAAAGGATGATTATACAAAATCTGGTTCCCCCCCAGATGCCTCGTAGCTACAGGCACTGGGCTGGGCTCAGCGGAGCCACAGGCACTTCTGTCAAGTCAGACCTCAGAACTTCAAAATGCTTTTCAATTAAACAGTTCCAACTTCTGGTGATATTTACAAATAATCTACCACATCAGTCTATTAGCTGGTCTTAATTGAGTTAAAATCCCCAAGCAATTAGTCATCTTAGCCATTCCCCTCGGAGCCCCCCAGCGCTCACACGCGTACCCTCAATTTTAGCTAAAACAAGCACATCAGGTGGTTGCGTTGCTGAGCTACAGCATAGCTCCATGCCAAATTGGAAATGTTAAAGCTGTGTAGACATGCAAATGTCACAAGGGGCCAATTTTAGGATGCACAAAAGAGGGACCCCTAATTAGAAAGAAGGGGGAGAAAGTGATTATAATTCCCTCTCACCTCAGTGGTGCTGCAGGAAAGAAAGCAAAATGCTGACAAAAAACAGCCAGTCTTGCCGACAGTATTTGATGTGTGCCATGTATTGTTGGGCTGGTGGGGAAAGGGACATTTCAGCTTCACAAACTGTGCAGGGCGGTAAGCCTCATGTGCTGGTTTTGGGCAGAACACCCACTGCCTGATGCTTTTTCACACAGCTGGATTTCTGCAGTATTTAATTTCTCAGCAACACGTGAATGTGGGTGCTGAGGGATCTTTGGCTAGTTTTGAAACACAACATGCAAGAAGAGGCTCCTGGCAGCTGCCTGCCTGAGCATCTTGGGAACTCAAGCTCAATACAAAGAGCCCTGGAGCAGCTTAGGGATGGTCTGGGGGGAAAAGGAGGAGCTGAGCAGCCTGCCTGGCAGACTGAGGACCAAGAAGCCTCTTGTGTCTGTCAAGGAAGTCAGATTCTTAGGCTTCATAATCAGCTTTCATGATGACTACTGAGTGC
>JANHGB010051888.1:0-18826 GCA_026283785.1 Coracopsis vasa | reverse complement strand
TGAAGGTGCAAGGAGTAAGGAGGTACTTTGTTACAAACATTAAAAAAAGAAAAAAGAAAAAATTGGCAAAATGGATTTCTTTTTCTCAAAAAATGTTGCATTTTTTAAACAGTTCTCCAACATGTTAGCAGAGAACTTCTCGCGAGCTCTTCTGACAAGCCCCTGCATCCCTCAGCTTGCTAAGTGTTACTCAACCCTCCGTGGCCTCAGCGCAGAACAATGAGTCACAACACGACTCATTGCTCAGCCGCACACGGCTCCAGCCCCAGCAGCAGCTCCAGCGTGGAAGCTGTGAGCAGCCTCTTGCTGCACCAGTTTGCCCTTGGAAACCCTTTGTTGCTGATAACTGCGTTGTGCTGCAGCCCTGACTGACTGCAGGGACTGACTCCTCTCATTTACACCTCTCTCATATAACTATCATTCTGACAATTTCCATGGATTTATTCTTGATTCGTGCTAGCATAAGTAAAACCAAGCTTAGACTCTTGCTTCCATTTTCAACTCTGGAGGATTCTCATCTCTTGCAGTCCTTTTCAATTCACAGCTGAGCATGTCTGGGGTTAATTTACCCAGTATATTAATTCTGGTTGTATCTGCAAAACGCTGTCACTGGTGGGGAATCCTCTCCATGCCTGAATGCTGCATTGGCCACGCAAATGAGTCCCAAGCGCAGATTGCCCTGCATACACATTTTCACTCGGCACCACCAACACAGCCCTTTTTTAAACAACAATCCTCTGCTTACTGGTATGTTCAGCCAGCTATAATTAGGTTGTTCGCTCAGTACCCAGCTTTGACATGTCTTTGGCAGTCATCACATTTGTTATTTCTCTGCTGTGGTTTTTCATGCCTTGCTTAAGCAACAGAGACCCCATTACCCCCACCCAACCCTAGTGTACCCACAATAGTCTCCTCCACCCAAAACGACCACACCATAGAAACCAGTTTTTGAACTTGGAACCTCCAAGGCATCCTCTGTGAATTAGATGTGACAGCTGGTTTTGCATAGTTTAGAGAGCCCTTTTGTTGAATTAAAACTCATTGCTCCTTAGCCTATGGCTTGGAAGTTACCAGGCAGCAGAGAGCTGGAGGAGGAAAGAGACATCTTCTCATTAGAAGCTGCTGCTTGTTGGATGAAAATAAAAGGTCTGAACCTAAACAACTCCGGGTGACACAACGAGATACAGTGAGGACATGGGATTCAATCTCAGCATGATAGATGCATTCAGCCCTGCCATACCCTATGCTGTAATGAGCTGCCAGGTCACAAGGGCATCAGCAGTACTGCTAGTTTGCTTTTACTGAAAAGGGCTCAGTGCTCTGGGTTGGGTAATGAGCTCCCTTATACACACAGAAACAAGCACGAAAAACTGCAGTGGGTGTCTCCAGCAGCACAGGCTACTGCAAACACAGCATATCTGACCCCTGTCACTTCACCAGCCTTTCACAAAATCTGGAGTCATATTCAAGATCTCAGCTGTCATCTCTGAAGTGCTCAATAGCCCAACCCTAGGACACCCATGTGGGTATTTAAAGCTCCCAGGTACAAGGTACTTCCCACATGACTGCTGCTTTGGCACAATGGAGTTCTCCTCAGTGGTAGGTTTGTCTCTGCAACACCAAATTTTACAGGCAGCTGTAGGTGGTGGGACAGACAACCGGGAGAAACAAGCAGCGCAACATTTCTAGCACAAGGCTGATTTTCCAGAATTAGCTATTACTAATGTAAAAAAGCATAACACATTCCTAAAACTCTTCCAAAACCAAGGCACTGCTGAGCACTTTCTTTCCCAAAAGCAGTTACAGAAGGACTGAGGCTCAGGCAGGCATGCTGCAGGAGCTGCACAGTCACTGCCAAGAGGAGCTGGAACAGCAGCCAACAGGGAAAATCATTTCACATCAAAAACTCAAGGGGACTATAATCTGAGGGAATTCAGCTCAGTCATTCCTGTGGCTTTGGGCTCCTTTTAATGAGGCCCAACAGTTCACCACTGTTCTACCTCTCTCCTTACAGAGAAAGCTTTATAAGGCAGCACGTCTCTCATGAGCCTCTGATTTTCCTCTTGCAGAAGACAGTCTCACTCCAGTGGGAGGCTGGGGGGGAGAGAACACTGTAACAGGTCCTGGGCTCTTTAGGGTGGGTGGATGAGGAGAACATAAGAAAATAGGCTGTAGTGTGCAATGAAGGAAAACACAAGCCAGCTATAAAAGCTAATGAAGTCCATGACATCTCTCTGGGAGGGTCAGATGCAAATGTGAGGGGCAGAGACTTCACAGAGCCTATTAAGGAGGTGCACACAGAGATACGTGGAGACCATCTGTACAGACAGTCACTGCACTGCTCCCAGGGATGCTGCCCTAAAGTCTCTGCAGCCATGCTGGTGACATGGGGCACGAACTGGTGGCTTTCAACCCTGTCAGATGGCACCAGAACTGAGATGGATCTTCTGTGGATGTTTTTATTTTTTGCAGTTTTTGTAGAAAGATACAGTGGTTAGATCTGAGGTACTCCCAAGAGCCTGGACACATTTCATATGTTTTCTTGCAAGTTCATATTCCAAGTACGGCTTTTATGGTATGCACAGTCAGGCAGTGCCTGCAAAAGAGATTGGGGCATGATGCTGGCATACTGACTTTAGGAGATCTTACAGTGACTGGGACAGAACTTGTCCTCAAGTGAACAGGGTGAGAGAGACAAAGGGTTTTGCATGCATAGCCTGCCCTTGGAAGAGGATAGGGCGCTATGAGTCCATCCCTAGTCTTGCTCTCCCCCTTTCTGGCTGCATATAACAAACAGTAAATCACAATCTTAAAATGGTGCAGCCTACTCCCATTGCCTTCCACACTTCCTAGAGAAATAAGTCAATTTCTGTACCCATCCATAGTCAGGACAAGCCAAGGAAAGACCAGAGGAGGACTGACTTCCCAAATCAGCGGACAACAGGAACAGCAACTGGCTTTGCTTCAGCACCATTTTGCTATGTACTCAAATCTCTCTCATAACACTGAAGCTTGGGCAGAAAACAAGTGTCATCTCCCTGAGCTATCAGCTCCCCAGGAGGAATTACCATCAGCAATAGCAGGCAGCAGTGCAACCCGTCTCTCAATCACACAACCTGCTGCACACTTCCACGTGGACTTCTGTTACATTAACTCATTTTACTTTGCTAGATACGTTATCTTTTAGTGAAAGGAAGGGAATTAGGTTTCACCAAGGAGCTTTTCAATGAGCTGTCACCACCTCAATGATTTAGGGTAGGCAGAACACCTCGTATTCCCAATTGCCCTCATGCCACCGCAAGCTGCCAGTCAGTGTGAAAGCATAGTTCACTGCAGCATCTGGAAAGGTCAGAGTTGAAGCGTTTTCATGGAAAGATAATCATGCCATAAGACAAATGCCTCATCAGGAGGAAGTGGCAGCTACTGAATGAGGACAGTTATTGTATAAGACATTTCTTTAACTAAAGGAAGCAGGTTAATATGCCTCCAAATTACCTATTTATCACACCATATAATGTTCAATTTCCAGTGTAATTTTCACCATGCTTTCTATACTGTGTTTGGAAATCCATTCAGAGATCAGTGAATCCTTATTTGTGAATTTTTACAGCAGCAAGTCAAAAACTAATTAAAGAAAACCACAAGTAAGAAAAAGACCGGGTAACGAGGCAAAATAATTTGAGATGGGCATTTAAAAATCTGTCCTATGCAAAACTTGTCAGTTCAAATTTAACATATCACATTGACATTTCATCTTTTGCAGCTTGAATGGGAAAGACTCAAGAGGGAGTGTGCTTTGGGTTCCAGCAGGAAAGCTGAAGGTGACAGTGAAGAGGAGAGGAGCTCAGAGCAAAAAGCTAGCAAGAATCACAAAAGGCATTTAAAAAATGTCTTGAAGGAATTATCAGCAGACGGTAGGTATAAAAGCATGAGAGAGTTCATGCAGGAGCCCTGGGGGAAAAGTCAGAGAGACAGGTTGTTGTGAAGGAGGCCGACAACAGTGTAAGAGTTGGAGAGGGCTGGAAAAAGCCACAAAAGCACTGTGCAAAAAGAGGGTGATGCCACTCAAAAGAGATGAAAAGTTAAAGGCAAGTGCTTTTAAGAGCACCACACATAAGGAGAGTGATGGAGTGATGGTGAATTTGAGACTCTCAGAATGAGGAGTAATTTCCTTTCAGGAAATATGAGACCTTTAAAAAAAAAGTCCATTGACGAACACTTTCCAATGGACTCTAAATACCAAGCAACTCTTTCAAGCTTTTAAATGACTTGCAAAGCAGCCTAGATTATCCTTACTGCAACATCTTCCTTCTTCCTTTCCTCAGCTGAAAGTCCTCCTTCCCAGGCCCGCTGCATGAGATGATGGGAGCCTGCTCACAGGGTGTGCTGAGAACAGTCCCCTCCGAAATCCCACCCTGCACAGCCTCTGCCCTGAGGTGCATGGGAACAAACCGAGCATCTCACACCTGGTCAGGAGATTCAAACCAGCTATATTTCCTCCTCAGCAACTCTCAAGTCATTCAAGATATATATATATATTAACCTTGCTGACAGGATCTACTTTGGGCCATGTTGTTTCTCACCCACCACCTTGCTCTAACAACAGTTACATTTTACAATTTTCAAAAGCCGTCAACATCATCGATCTTCCAGACTGAATGTACTTGTCTTCTATTATATGTGTTGAATTACTTGTGCCACAATTAAGTCTTTATTTAGCTAAAGGCAGCTTACCTCCATGGCAGTGTGTCATTTGTTCGCTAGCACAGTAATAATGGCATAGGTCTAAAAACCACATATGTACATTTGAAAAAAGAAACCAAAAAAAGCCGGCTCCAGCAGTTTCTGGTAAGATGGACACACTCCACATGGCAAACTATCACTCTGGTAGGATAATTGGCTTGGTTTGATCAAAACTGCATGCTTTTGCGGAATCAAGTGTCTGGCAGTGCTTGCAGCTCAGCATTATAAGAGAAGATTGTCTTTGTCAGATCTGTCATGAAAACTGAAAAAGGAGAGACTGGACTGTACTGAGCAAAAATGAAGGGAAGTCCTCTAAACCCAAAAGACCATGTGCCTTATTTATCCTGAAGCTACATTTAGCCTCTACTGTAAATTTCTCTATAATCTATTTTGATGTCTTCTATTAAAGAGAAGGAAAGCTGCTAGAGATAACCCATTTCTCCCTGCCTTTTTAGAAAGGCCACAATGACGTAAGCACTGCTACATCATGCAGACAATGAAAAATGAATTAATGCTACCTGCACTATTAATTGGAAAATACATATAATTTTATTGCCACCTAGTAAAATGACTCTTGAAGTCTACAGCTGACACACTCCAGGTTTGCAGACAGGAAAAGGGGTAGAGACCATGGCAAGTATCTGTCCTGATGGCTTCATCTCCCAGCACCAGCGCTTCTGAGAATCGAGTCCTGCTTGGGCAGCAGCATCTCTTCCAGAAATACACCCCACCTTGCTGTAAACCCTGGAAACACAGCTTGCCAGTGCCCTGTGTCAGTTGTTTTTAAAGCCAGCTGCACTCCTGCAAACACTGTGCCCATCAGTAAGTTTTTACTGATTATTCATAGTATCTCCCAGACTTTCTGCACCTGGATCTTTGTGGTGCTACTCTAAAACTCCTGGCATTTAAAATCACCCATGTCTCTCTTGACGGACATTTGTAAAAGATGCTATGCTTGGATTTGCAGAACAAAACCAAATTTGGTCTAGAATCCTGTCATCTGGTGACTCCAAATAATTCTTGCATATGGTTACAAAGGCTTGCATCTTTTACGTTGCTTTGCTGTATAACTTAACTGCTTGCCAGCTATCTGCCCTTCCACAGCCCTTTACTTTGTGTATTACACAACTCTGAATAAAAGAGTCCTTTCAGCTGAAGACAGCAGTTTTGTCCTTGTTTATAAGCAAAACTAAGATGACGCACATAGGCAAGAAACTTGGCCAAAATCACACAGCATGCCAGAAAAAAAGGATGAGCTCCAACTCTCAATCTTTTGCATCCACCTTGAAACAGCACTACCACCAGCCCACTAACAGGCTTGTTTTGGGTTTTATAAGGTAAACTCCTACTTTGTTACAATACAAAAGGAGAAAAAATTTAGCCAGTCTTTATGCCATTAGACAGAAAATGCATCATCATCTTAACATGACTTTGTGCCCCATTGTTCTGTGCAGTGGAACAGAATCAGGCTTAGAAAAGAGCTGGCGTACACCCTGTCCCAGCCTCCCTCCACCTCTTGGGGCCTTCCAGTGCCATTTGGCATGTTCCTTCACTACAGATACCAGGTCACCACCTAACTCCCTCTTACCAGTACTGCATGGACTACACAGCCCTGGCTTACAAACATGGTGCTTTGGGTGACTGAGGGAAAATTCCAGCTCAAGCCTGCCCTGCTCCCTAGCACAGCCTCAGACACGCAGCCTAGCTATCTTTACATGCCTCTCTTGCAAGGTGGGAAAATAAAAGATCCTCCCTGAAGGGACTCTGGCATCACCTGCTTTTAAAATAAAAATGATATTTTTGTGCAGCCAGAACTGATTTGCTGATAAAGCAGCCATCATGACAGCCAGCCTGCAGGTATTGAAACAGAGGGCTCAGCTCTGCCTCCCAACTTGATGCTGCAGCTGGAGCAGACGCAATCTGTTCAAGTATCCTGCCTGCACAGCTGCTTTGGGAGCAGGTCCCAAAATTGGGTCTGCCACATAAGAGTCCTTGCTCCAAACCACTCCACTTTCTTTGGCATGTGTCAGATTGAGAGAACCTGCCCGTTGTCCCAGCTCACCCAAAACAGCATACTCCTGCTTTTAGCCCTGGAAACAAGAGGAAAATCCAGCCCAGAGGCTGAAGCAGAATCATGAAGTGATGTAAACAAGATTTTATTAAGATTCAGATCACATAATTTGTGCAGCCTGTGCTCTTTTACAGCTAAAACAAGGGCCAGCTCTGCAGCTAGCAATTCCTCCTACTGCATTCAGGGATTCAGGGAAACTGAGATAGCCCTGAGGATACATGCCGTAATTTTCTTTATTTACGAAATCCAGCATATGCCACAATGACCTGAGCAGCATGGCATAGGATCCTCTCTACACCAGAGATGTCGGACAGTCTCAGGAAAACAGGGAAAACCACCATCCTAGAGAGTGACAGCCACTTCAAAAGCAACCCAAACCCTTCCCTCATCTGTCCAGTGGCTGAGAAGGAAGGAGAGAAGAGAGCTTCAGCTCACCAGGGCATGTGAAATTGTATGCTGTTCTTTCCTTCTCCTCTCCCCCTTCTCACAAGTGTCTTGGAGCGTGACTTGCCCCCAGAGGTACAAACACATATGTTGAAGGTGTCCTGTTTGTTATCCCACAAGAAACCCTCTACTGTTATTAGCAAAGAGGTGGTTAAACAAGAAAACCTTCTCTTGGAAGCCTCCTTTCACACTCAGCTCAATTTGATAATATTTCCATTCCTAGTGAAGGGCTTGTGCAATCAGAGACTGCTGCCGATGGAGGAGGAAGAAAACCAAACTAAACAGCACTTTTGCTGTTAAGGACTCAAAAACAAGAAGTAAAGTAAAAATAACAGGCTGGCTACCTTTGAGACCCGTGGCTGAAAAAGGAAGTATTATCATCATCGTGGAAGGTGCCCTTGCCCATGACAGGTATATTGGAACTAGATGATCTTTAAGGTCCCTTGCAACCCAAACCGTTCTGTAATCCTATGTTTATTTATCTTCCAGTATTTCCTGACAGAGATGAAGCACAAGGCACCCAAATGCCACCAGCTCCCTTGAGGTCAGTACCCCAAACCCTGAAGTCCCAACTGAGCTCTGCCCCAGGTCCATCTCATCTTTTCACTGCCTTCCAGATGCTCTGCTTGGATCCAGCCTCAGCACTGCAGAGAATAATAGTGGGCAGCATTCTGCATCTCACAGCATGCATCCACAAAAGGGCAAAGAGCTTGTATGCTCAAACAGCCACAGGGTTTCCCAGGGCTTCCCAGCTTCAGACCTCCCATATGTTGAGATGAAGTTGGAGAATGGGTGGGAAGCCTGAGATCCAATAGATGGATGCGTGTTCAACCATCCTAAGGGATGGAAAGTCTGTGGCTCTGAGGTTTTGGTCCCAACCCCATACTGGGTGTAACTGTGAAAGCAAAACAATGATCCCTAAAGTAAGCATGATTAGGCTTTCTCCATAAACGTTATTTATGGAGGGCAGGGCAGTGTGAGTGAAAAGTTAGGGAGAATTTCCATTCTGCCTGAACAACTCACAAACCATAGATTAAGTGATGAAGTTTAGTGACTGGGAATCTTGCCCAAACTCAATCTTAGTGAAGAAATTAGCAGACTGGCTTAATGGGTCAATCTTTTAACTGTATTCCATGACGCAACAACAGAGATGTGAAGTTTGGAGGTGGCTATGTACGTCTCACAGAGATTTTCTACAGATTCGTGTCTGACTTGTGCACCCCCATGTGAAAGTAAGCTACCTCCCCTGCCCACCACAACCTGGCAGAATATCACAACAGAGTCATCAAACATGTGAAAAATAATAGATCCTGCTCCTTAGATCACTAAGATTTTCTTACCCTAAGAAGTATATTTTTACAGTTATAACGCTGCCTTATTGAGCAGCTAAACAAGGCTGCAAGTTCAGTTTTGTCTCAGTTCACTGCTTAATAGCTGTCGCAATATATATATATTTTACAGTGTTCCCAAATGGTTTCTCCTGAGGAGGCAGGCATCAGCTGGTGCATACTTTTTGCTTTAGATGGATTTGTTTTCACTATTTGCAGAAAACAATAATACAGATCAGACAAAAAGGGTGAATCAGAGAAAACAGGCTAAAAATAGCAATCATTCTGGAGGAGATGAAAGCAAGCCACTATGTCTGCAATTTGATACCCAAAATGCTCACCTCCAAGTGCTTTGAGACCCCTCAGCACATCTTCGACACCCCAGTGCACCGGGTGATTACCCAAAGCTCATGTAAGCCTGTGGGAATAGACCTACCAATCATCTGGCTTCGGTTCAGCCTTTAGTCATGCATGAAGATGACTGAAAACTTGAAGAAAACCATCCACACAAAAGGAAGGGTGAGAAAGGCACGAGGAGGAGGAATGTTTCTTACATTAACATTTCTGAAAAACAGCTTCTCCTGCAGCTCCCACTAAAGCTGGGGCAGCAAGAACAGGTTTTGGGAAGCCTCTCTGAGCAGCACTGAGGAGCATTTGTTCATTTTTAACTGAGCATGTCCTTAAATATGTCCATTAATTAGGGACAAAATGCTCAGACTGGTTTGCGTTCCTACAGTTGCCTGGGGTAGTATGTGAGGGGGGGGTAAAAACTTCAGATAAGTCCATGTGCAGCTGAGCTCCATCTGAGGGTGACAACTTATCACAGGAAAACATGGGAGAAAAAGTGAATAGCTGAGATAAAGTGCCTTTGATGCTGAGAACAGCAGAGCACGCAGCAGCTATGGCTGCGGCCTGCTGCCACCAGCTCCCACCAGCACCTATTGGGAGGGCCAATACTGATATCCCCTACGTCACTTTGGAGACAGATAAACCAATTTATGGTAGTAAATTTGTTGCCATGGAGTGCCTATATTTCTGACACTAACTCTGTGGTCACCATAGCATAAAGGATACAAGAAGACAGGCTCCAAAATCATCATTTAAGGATCACACTCTACCAGTAGCAAAACCCCTAAAACACAACTTGAAGAGCATTGGGAGTGGCCATTAAGTGCTCCCTGACCTCTGCATTGAGCATCTTGCTCATGGTGCTCTGCCCCTAAAGCCCCTGTGACCCCACATCCGTGGGTGCTCCTGGAGCTGCCCTAGGTTCCCAGGGCATGGAGCATCTCACTGATCCACTCATCAAAAAAAATCTGATTTTGAAAATGAGCCCCGTGGTGTTGTGTTCAATGCAGGAGTGGTACTCAGCGACAGACTGCCTGCGAAAAGCTGTGGAGGTGAAGGGAAATTATAGTCCTTCATTTACACAGCTTTCTTACATTTGATTAGTGCGGGGGTAGAGGAAAGCAAAGACAAATGCAGTCACTCTCTTCCCCACGCACCCACCCCAATCACCCTGGCTCGTTATGAACTGCATCCTCGCAAGCACTGCTTAGGCAAAGCTGTGTTCCCATGGTTACGCCAAGGATTTTCTGCCGAGGGCTGCACGTGATGCAAGCAGAGAGTGACTCGGCTGATATGCTAAACACAAAGCGGAGTCCCCTTCCAGACCCAAAGATGCATGCTAGCAGTGAGCACCCCCAGGGAGCTGAGCTCCCAGTGAATCCCTACAGTGGCCGGGCAGGGCTCTGGTATTTTGAGTGACCATTTCCATGGCAGAGGGGATGGAACTAGATGATCTTAATGTCCTTTCCACCCCAAACCATTCTGTGATTCTATGATGGTATTCTATGGTAGGGATAAAGTCTTTTCTTCCCCCACACCACTACAGGCTTCACCTGCAGGTTGCTCTTGCTGTGGCACCAAGCACCCTCCTGCTCACTCCTTCCAGGGTAGCTGCAGACCTGATTTTAAATTGATATGCAGCGAGAGAATAGAGGAAATAGTTCCTTCAAAAAAAAAACAACCCACCCCCAAAAAAGCAGCCAGAGCTGACACTGTGTTATGGTACATACATCGAACACCCTGGTGGGCCTAGCAAATCTGATAATGTGAGAAATGCAAGCAGGGCAGGCATCTTGAATGGCAAAGATATGCTGTCTGTTATGAAACATGAGCAGGAATCCAAATTGAGACCCGAGAAGGATATTGCTGGTTCATATCACAGATGCTAGAAGGAGGAAGAAATTTCAAGTCCCACATGAAAGGTGGTTCCTTGGTATGATGAGGCAGCACATAACACTGCCCACCAAACAACGCCCAGGGAGGCAGCAAAAAAGTCCATGCGATTCCCTGCTTCTAAAGCCAGAATTTTTCCACATGGGATATATTCTGCATGTTGAACTACTTAAATTATTATTTCCGTACAAAAGAAGTGGGAATGACATGTTTATATAAAAATAATCTGGAGTTTTGCTTTTCCTGAGTATCTCTGGCAAGAATCACAGTAATAATCAGAAATAGGGCTGGAAACAAATTCAAGGAATTACTTAGCCCATCCTTCTTCCCAAAGCAGGCCCAACCCTACATACATACTTCTTGTCAAATGTCCCCACATGTTTTTAAGGGCCTCCAGTGGTGGATATGTGTGATGATCCACAGAAAATCTATCCCATTTCTTTTTTTAAATGCATGTTTTTTGAAAGGCTTTTGTCACACATTGGTCATCAAACCACAATTTCACACAGAAGTAGTCCTCCTACTCCTGGAAAATTAAAACCTTCTCCAATGTCATTTGGTGGCAGGCAGTGTGGGAAACAGCTTGTATTCGCTGCATATTAAATCTTACTCCTCAGCCTTCAATCTTCCTGACAGAAATGCTACTGAGAGCCTGCTCTGGGAATGATAATTAGTTTGTTGATTAATCATCAATGTGCAGTGATATGATACCATTCCTTTTCTTTTGGGTTTGGAAAGAGCTGCCCCCCTCAGCAGAAGGAAGCTCAGGATGATGCTACATCAACAGGCAGGTCTGCAGGTACTCTGTGAGACCATCTCACCTACCCCACCTACCCATACTGGCTCTCCTCAAAACCAGGACAGAAACACCTGTCAACTGCTCTGCACTGTGAGCCCGCAGTCCTCACTTGGCTCTACCTCTCCACCAGTAAAGCATTTTAACATTTCCAGGGCAGTATTGTTGGTTTACACCCCCTTGCAAACACTGTCTTTGTTACTACAAGTTGTGAATTTATTTCATTTTCTCCAGGAGCTCCCACACCATCAAGATCAAATTTAAGATGTTAATTAAATGGAATGTGTAACACTTTACAGCCCAACAGACAACAATTTGGCTAATGGCAATGGCTGCAGGTGGGTTACAGCCGCGGGCAGAGAATGCTCCGATTGCCCCCTGTTGGCCTCCCACTTACCAGTGTTCCTGTTTTCCTATATATTCCCCCTCTCCTTGGATTTCAATAATTATTTGACTACACCTCATTGACAACACATATTCAATTTAAAGGCTTTACTTGTCAGCTTATACGTGCTTATCTGCAAAAATAATTCTCCATGTTTACAGTCTTCAGCTCCTCAGCCTCCCACATGTTCTTGAAGTTCAACTCTATTTTGTGGTCATCTTAATTCAACAGCTGCAGAGGAAGACACAGCAACTCCCAGGTTAACTAGCCGATTCGTTTTAACCAAACATCATAAAGAGTTCACGGTCGACCATAAACTCATCCGAGGCGACAGGGAGCACATCAGGTCAGAGTCTCTGCACGATAGCAACCAGCCTGCAGCAAACCCCATTGTGAACACCTACCAGAAAAACCCCAGAGTGCCCCAATAGTGCCTCTGCCTTGCCCTGGTCTGTGCACCTTGTACGCCAATATAAAAATGTATTTTAAAATAAATTTTTCTTCAAGAATTCTTTTGAAAGACTGGATTACAGTTTTCCTGATAATTGGATGGCTTCTATTTTTGATAAGCTTGTATTAAAAGTTGAGCTGATTGATTTGACAGAATAAGATATCTTCTAGGTACAAACTGTCCAAAAGCAGCATCAGATTTTCCAAACTGACTTACCATCAGTCTGAATGATTTTCCTGTCAGTTAGAGTTGTACGTAGGAATTTGGTATTTGATACTGGAAATGCAGGGCTTGTTCATTAATTTGGACAAGATATATATATAGATAGTGGTGTCCTATTTTGGCTGCTCTTACTGAAAAAATTTCCAGTGGGTGTATTAATATGTGAAAGTTGAAAATGTCTTTCTAGGCACATTCTTTGCCAACAAACTCTAATTCCCTGCTTATGTGGAAGTCTTTGCAAACAAACTGATCTGTTACAATCTCCTCAGAACAAAATACAGGACGGGTTCAAACACCAGCAAAGCCAATCCAGGGTTTTATTTACTTATTTGCAGATAATTTCTTGAGGGATTTTCACTGCTTCCATTAAGAGTTGCTTTGCTTTTTCTGCAGCACTCACCCATCCAACTCAGTTTCTGTCATGGTGGAATGGCAAACCCAGCAGAGAAACAGGAGATAAAGTCAAGTGGATGCATTAATATAGTGCACACTGTTTGCTCCCCATATTTCCAGGTAACATTCAGTTTTAGCTCACTTCATAAGTATGAACAACTACACTGCTATAATAAAATTAAATGCTAAGTTAAAAAAATTTTCATCAGTGTTCAGATCCAGCACCTTTTCATTCTGGAAGCTGCATTATAGTCCCTCACCACATCATCACACCTCTGCAATCACCAACATCCCGCGTTGAACAGAACAGGTTAATGTTTCCGAGGCTGAATCATCACAGAATTAATCTATAATAGCCCATGCAGAATAAAAAGCTGGAGATGCATTTAAATATCCCCAAAGTAATTTGCTTAGTCAATGAACCACAGTATCTTCTCCACCACTCACTGGTTCACTTGGCATCCATCACTTTTATTTTGTATCAGATACTCATGTATCGCTCCATGTCTGGAGCGATATGATCCAAAGAAAGGAGCATCCCTTTGAATTACTGGCAAACAGTGTAACACTGTCATTATGCAGCATTGTGACGTAAGCCAAAATACCATTTCTAATGCTTTCTCTGCAAAGAAATCATGGCACCCACAACTCTGCTACATAACCTCAGAAAGTTATTAAAACTGGTAGCTCTTGATTTGCCTTCATTCTGGGCAAGCTAACATGGATTGGTCTTAATTTTGAACACCTAATTCCACATATATAGATGTTGCTGACTTTTTTTTAATTATTTTTCTTACAGAATAACATTTTTTTAAGTTGAAATCAAGTTTTCAGATTTACACAGAATCATAGAATAGTTGGGGTTGGAAAGGACCTTAAGATCATCTAGCTCCAGCTGGCCTTTTTGCCCCATTTCCTTCTTGTCAGGATGCAACACTCCTGAGCTTGTAGCAGGTGATCCTTGAATATCAACCAACAGTCTTGGGCCCCCATGCCCTATAGGACTTTATCCCATGGAATCTGACTGAGCAGCTTTCCTGAAGAGGCCAAAGTCTGTTCTTAAAGTCCAGGACAGTGAGCTTGCTGCTCACTTGCCCTTTTTACTGCCCTGGAGATCTTGAACTCCACCATCTAGTGATCACTACAGCCAAGTGATGACTTAAGCAACAAAATACTTACGCAATTCATCAGCTGGGGCTGCCAGGCACACCAAGTGGTAATCTTGGGCTGCAAACCTTCAAGCACCAAAACAAACCAGTGCTCAGTGCAGTATATATCAAAGCTGAGGCTCAGGGGTTTGGCTTTCATTCAGACATGTCCAAACGTCTTTAATTTGCTGATTCCTGGCCTACACAACAGGTAGAGTTTAAAGGTTAAGTGAAATGGCAATAAAATGAAAGACACTGATTTTTTAACAGGGTGAGGGAGCACTGGTTTACACCAACTCTCTGGAAAGGGAATAATTGTAAATAAGCAGCACCCACACCTTCCTCCCACATGTGCAGGCAAACACACTCTAAGTTGCTATCTCATTTCATTCAGCTACGACAGATCCCAGCATTAAAGGTAATTAACCCTTTTTTTTACTAATTCCAATGTATGGCATGCCTGCATTTTGCTCTTATATCTTTATATCCCAATGCTTCTAACTCAGGCCAATTAACCACTTAGGATAGAGAAAAAAGCAGGAAAGAAGAGCTGTCATTACAGAATTATACTTGGGCAGCCCATCCTATAGGTAAGTGGGAGCTAAATGGAGGGACCAGCACTGTCCCTTCAATGCAGGCAGAGCCAGCACTAACTAACATGTTGCCCTCCTGCAGATAGAAGGTACTTAGCAGCTGACCAACCTCCTACAGACTCGGTCACCATCATATTTATCTGTACTGAGCACACAACACTTCTGTAATGCAACATTCATTTGAACTCTGAAATCCCCACTCCAGACAATCAACATTGCCTATTTAGGTTACTTTAGCCCAAAATAAGCCTATGGCAATTACTTGTTCAGGGGAATAAAGCAAGCATAACTGCTTTCCACATTAGCCCAGCAGAACCTGTATCTCTGCATTTGATCTCTCTCTTCATCATTAGTATTATTCAGAGAGCTGGGAACACACAGTCAACACAGATTTAGGAAATATCAGGGGGACTTAAAAATATAAAAGTCTAACATAGGCTCAGATATCTTCCAAACAGAACTACTATTCAGGCTTCCAAAAGAAGAGATATATATGTACTTATGCATGTATACATGCATATACCTACACATATACATACACAGGCACCCATATCATGGGCAGGGTACCTGGACACTGCTGCAGAGCAAAAATAAGTTATTCCAGCTGCCCTAGGGAAGGCTCCAGAACGCTCCAGCCTTGCAGAGCCAACAGTCAGGTTTGGGCTCATGGCAGTTCCTCTGGCTGCAGCAGTCGGCATGATAGGGGCTATGTCAAGCTTCTGCAGCCCCCTTCTTGCCCTGCAAGAGAGCAGAGAATAGCTGCAAACCTCTGGAAAACTCTTCTCCAAGGCCCTGGGTGAACCCTGGGGCCAGCAACTCTCCAGCCATCCAAGCTGGTGCTCCTGTGGAGGGCCTGACCCAGGAGCAGTGTCACTGGCTGACTGGCTGTTGGCCACCACACAACTGTCCTCTTGCAACAGAGAATTTCAGTTCATTTCTTGTGTGGGTGTTTTTTCCACTTCTGCAGCCGCAGCAAGGACACTGACTTGGCGGCAGCACTGTGGTATGTGCGTGAGCACAGCCAGGAGCCGAGATGGAGCTGGGGACATGAAAGTGCTGAGCCAGGATTTCACCCCTCACCACTGCATGCTGCTGGGGCCAGCCTTTCCACAGGGCAGGGAAAAGCTCGGCTGCTGTTATGAAACAGCATCCAAAAATGGGTTTCCACAGTGAAATTATGAGAGGGTTGACCTGCTTTGCAGGCAGCCTGGAGCTCTGCCAGGCTGGTGAATCAAGTGATGCTGAACTGCCAAATCCATCAAACATCAAAGGAAATGAAGCTGTTCCCATGGGACTCATTGTGCTCTCTGGCCACAGAAACGTTGCAACAGAGCCAGGCAGCGAGGTGCAGCAGGATCCCACGCAGCTCCTCGGCAGGGCTGGCTGCCTCAGCCAAACAGCACTTTATCTTCTCTGCAGTACAAATCAACATGTCTACAAATGACTGTGAAAAATCCATTGCAAATGTAATAGGAATGAATAAAAGGAGAGGTAAAAATAGCTAACAAAAGGAAAAAGGTAGTGAAAGAATTAAGGCCATTTGCAAATGGTTTGTATTTCCAAAGAAATTCCTTACGGATTGCCAGCTGTCTGAACCCTGAAGCTTGGCATAACTACAACAGACACTGAATTTGATATAGACATTTGGTTCCCTGTATTAATCATTTAGAGTAGAAATGGAATACATCACTTATGCGTTTTCCTCATCACCTAAAGATTTGTCCCCATTAGACTTAATGGAAACTTTCCCTTTACTTTCCCTGTGGCCAAGACTTCAGCTCCAGAGCACACCAATGAAATCCAGGAGACATCACTGCGGGGAAAACCTCCGTGCACCTGCAGCCCACCACACGACAAAGAAATTTAGACAATGCAGGCTTATCTCTTGCAGAGTCAGGACTAAAGTGGACTGCTCTTTTATCCATTACAGAGAACAGAAGCCCAGAATGACCAAAGGAAGAGAACATCAGAATCAATGGGCTGCTTGTGCCAGAGAGTAGAGCAAGCACGTAGAGGGAGAGCTGAGGAGCTAGGGAGGTGAGAGATGGCTGGTGCACCCTGGGCAGTCAGGACACTCCTCTCTCAGGCAGCATCTACTGGACTGGATTATGTCAAGTGAAACAAAATGGTCCCATGTTACCTAAAATGACATTACAAGGTCAATGCGCATCTTTGTGGTACAGTGAGAAAAAACTTTGAAGTACCACCAGCCTTGTACCCATGGTTCAAAAGCCAGGAAGGAAAGAGGAGATGATTCATTGCAGTATCTCTCCTTTCTCCTTCAAACACCAAACACCCACACAATTACTCTAAAACCATAACACATCAGGGGAGTCAGCGTTATAATACGTGCCTTATGCCAGTATTGTTCTAGAAATGTCTTTTTTCTTTCTTTCAGCTACTCCCACAGGGCAGTAAGCACAATACATGTGCATGCATCTGGTGTGCCACAGACATCACAAAATGAGTCAGGTCCTCAGCTGGTATTATTCAGCTTGACCGTCCTGATGGTTTTAATTTTTTATTTAATTTCTGTGCCTTCTTCCAAACATTCTCCCCTCATATTCTGCCTGCAACAATAGCAGCATAATACGTAATTGTGTAATAGACATCTCTGCATCCCTCGCAAAAGAAAAAGCAGATGTGCAGACACTGCTGACAAAGCGGCTGTGTTTGGATGGCATTTTGCTTAACAATTCTTGACACCAGATTCCAAATCCTACCTTCACTTTCCCTTATATAAAGGGTTTCTCCTTCAATTCTGGTTATACGCCATACTAATCCCAAAAAGATGCTTTTGAATATCTTAATGTTGGAAGTGGATTCTCAGGTTATTTATATCTGATGCAGGAATGCAAGTCCCTTCATCTGCACTCACAAGTCTCCACATCACATCACTCCCCATGCACCACTGATCATTTCGACGCATTAGTGTTACCAGAGTTCATCTGCCTGCTGGAAAGGAGTCCTCTTCTGATTTCCGGAAATGTTAAGCTTTTGCTAGAACTATTAATCCCACACATAAAAGAAGGTATTTTACCTTTGTTTTTTTTTTTTTCTCCATCATTCTGGGGAGAAAAAGCAGTTACATTTTGCCCTCTGCTTATTTAAAAGGTCCACTGACTATCTACGCAGTGGAGTTGGTTTCATGGCACATTTCTGCATCTGGTGGTAGACACCACTTCATTTTTCTGACTCAGAGAATTGCACTGCATACAGCTATGCTGCTGCAAAGCCCTCAAGTGATTTCCAAATCATATTGAACAAAACCATTTGATTCTTGCAAAATGTTATGTTTTGTTCCATTACAATGCATCCCAACACAAGAATTATCATACCAAGTCAGACCAAAGGTCATTCTAGCTCAAACCCAGTGCCTTCCTGTGGCCCAGGAGAGAACAAAAGTACAGGCAAAGCTTGTTTGCCTCAATAAACTGTTCTTCCTTCCAAATATCTGCAAGGAGTTACTAGAAGTTATGTGTGAACTCTTAGCATGAAAAATCCTGTATGAGGAGTACCATGTTTGAACTGCATCGAAAGCATTGATTTCACTTGATGCTCTCCGATTCCTGCATTAGAGGAAAGAGTAAATGATTGTTTGCTGCCCACATTCTTCATACAGTTCCACAGCTTCCCTGCTACCAGAATCTTCAGAGGAGTGCCAGAAAAGCACTGATAAGAGATAGTCTTATGACAAAGTTGCCATAAAGCTTTATGACAAAGTCTTATGACAGAGTGTCTCATGACAAAGTTATGGTAATAACTTTCAGTGTGGCCATTTGTCACCCTCTAGAGGTGGCTAAGCAATAAAAGCCCAGCTGGCCAACTCCACCCCTCTCTGCTGAAGAGGAAGCCTTATAGGTCCCAATGGCAGGACCTGCTTGTTTACAGCCTACAGCCAAGAATGCCAGGTTAGGTCTCCTGGTCTTACTACCTGTGTCATTACAGGGCATCGTACACAAAGATCTTCCATTCAGACTCCACGCCACAAACACCCAAGAGACCTGAAAC